>WSFP011514188.1:0-12902 GCA_009831015.1 Picea engelmannii | reverse complement strand
CATTGAGGAAGATGCACAATTGTAGGGGAGGGGGAATGAAAAATCCCCACTATAATCCCTATTTTAATTAATGCATAATGTAGATAGGAATATGGATGTGGCCAAACAATGTAAATCCAAAATGTATTTCTGAATTGTAAATGAATATAATGAAATGCCAACTGCTGCGAGTGGACAAAGATGGGTGGTGATTAATCCAAAAGAGAGTGGGAATTCCTAGAGAGAGTCCAAGAGGGGTCCAAAGGGGATTTCTGAATTTTATTATCATTTGGGGAAAACTTATAATTTCTAGATGAGTGTATGAGAGCCCAATCATTGAATATCTGTCATAGGGTCAGTGTGAGAGTAACATCCCATAGTTATTAGAAAGCATTGGGAAGAAGAAATCATCAATGGGTAGAGTGAGTAGTCAATTGTCTTGGGGAAAGAGAGGAAATTTGTATGGGTAGTAACATGCAGTTCTAGACATTGGGTTGGGACATGAACAAAAACAAAAACAAAGAATAAGAGATTGATAGATGAAACAACAAGGATGAGAAAATTCTAGAGCATGCTAGAGTGATTTTGGAGTGTTTAGGAGCTAGAGATTTAAGAGCCAGGTTGTCAGGCCTGAAGAGTGAACTCCTTGGTGAGTTTCAATGTATCAACCAATGTTGTTGTTGATTTTGCTGGTGTTTTTCCTAGTAGTGAGTTCCCTTGAGTTCCTAGATGAGAGATTCCTAGATACCTGTGCCAGAGAGACCCTGATAAACGAATGAGAGTCCCTATGGAATAAGAGAAATGAAGGGGTACATTACTTGGGTTTGTTAGGTCAAGAGGAAGAGAGGTAAAGGAAATTCATAATAGTTGTAGGGGAGAACCAGTGGGTTGCGTGATGAAGAGTTTTGAGGGGACTGTGAGAGGCACCCTTATTTTGTGGATTCCTAGCCCCAACTCAAGGGTGACTTGTTGTTTAGATTTGGAACAAAAGGTCTATGTTTGGGTGGAATGTCATCCTTCCAAAGAATATGTTTACACAAATGTTTTATAAAGATAAGTGTTTATCTATTTTTGTTGAGTTATTTACGAGTTCATGGTTGTGTATTTACTCTATGCATGATAGTGGTTTTATATGGTTGTTATAGATGTTTTATCAATTTCATTTATTCTTGTTTAGAATGTTGCAGTTTCATTTAATTATGGGTATAATAAATTAGTTTAATATCTGTTTAAATCATAGCTGGTAAGCTACAGGAACTTGATTAGCAAAAGAAAATTTCATTTTTATGTGTTATTCCGCAAGTAGTGTTCCCTGGATGGGCTGAGGGACATTAAAATTTTGGAGCTGACATTGAGGGTTTATAATCTTTTCCCATGTCCCTTTTCCAATATTATGTACCACATAAAATGGTCCCCATTAAAATATCCTGCAAAATAAAAATAGAATGCCCACATCCTTTGCTCCATGAGTCCAAGTGAAGGCTTCGACCTCTTCTAGACTAGGGTTTTCACTATCATTTTTATCATCATGCTTGGGGTATTTATTCATGTACAATACCTCTATAAAAAAACCCATTATGTATCAAGAATACATTCCAGTTATCACCTCTCATGTGTAACTCTTTTAGAATAATTTTTTATCAAACCATGGTGATACATGCTACAGTTAGCATTTCTAGAGTTTGATTGTATATGTTTTTCCATTCTGCTCAGAATTTGGCACAAATACAATGGAAAATGTAAATGATCATTGGATTCAAAATGCAGGAGAATGCATATGTGATAGAGAAATGTTATGGAATATCGTTCCTTGTAGGTAATACTTTTTTCAACACAAACATCAAGTGTCTCCACTTCTCTACAATCCGGGTTGTAGGTACCCCCTTCTTCCAATCTAGGCCCTATCCCGTCGAACATAGGAATTGACCTCTAACCTCCTAATCCACTTTCTTATTTTCGAACCACATTTCCCTTGTTTGAGGTAGTATCGTGGCCTATTCAACGTCTCTTGTGATCATCAAATCCTTTTTTAAACACCTTGGCCACATTCTTTATGCAACCACAAATCCGAGGGTAGGATAGTATGCAAGGGTACTCTGCTTGGAATAATTTTCACTACCAGTGTGGGACAAATATTTTGGGAATTTGGGAGACAAAGTATGGATGAATTGGAGGTTATTTCAAATCTTGGTAGTGATTCAAAATAAGTGGGGTTGAAGGAAATGGATAACGAGTATACATATCGGTCATTCAAATGTAATGTTTGTGCATGGGAAAGGAAATGATCATGGGTGGTGGATTAATCATTAAAAGTATGGTTAAAATTTCATATAAGGCGAGGGAAATGGATAAAGGGTAGTGGATATAGGTATAAGGTAGGATGGGATATGGGTATATTATAGGATTGTTAAATATTACACAAATGAGCTCATAGAAAATATAATTTAAGTTTCCCATGTTTTTAATAAACCAAAAAAATCAAAAGTTGAATTGTTATCTTAGGTTTACCTTATGATACATGCTAGAATGGATGAAAGAAAGGAAACTCAAGACTATTGTTGAATTGAGATAATCCAACTAAACATATTTGAACCAATTGAGTGTTTATTTGAGACCGATTGTTGCACATAAGATGATAGAAAATGATTGGTGTTGTTGATGCAGACCTATAGAGTGATGGAGAGAAGAGACCAAAGTTTCTTGGGTAGTCCTAGAAGCTTGTTTTGGAGCTAACAAACTCCACATTGTAAGACATAATTCAACATGTTTTTTATAGGTCATCTGATAAAATATATAGATATCCCGTAACTGATAAAGATATTGGCTATGAACTGCATGTAGCTGATGAAACTACCAAAATATGGATGTTGAAGCTGCCATTGGATAAATATAATGTTGATCACTTGTAGAACACCATATTGGAATGTTGACATGTTGATAATAATAAAGGGGACTTTGTACATTAAGTATTTACCATAATTGTACTAATATTCCACATGCTGAGAATTGGAAATGGAACTCTGAAAATATTTGATCTTGATTAACTAAATCAAGTATGAATGCTAATCAACCGAAGATGAGGCCTTACATATTGGTGTTGTTCAACAAAACAGGTATTCCAACAAAGGATGAAAACCTTTAGTAACCACTCATACAACCAACTCAAATATAAAACACTGATGTTTTGATGTGGTAAAACCCCTACGGGGAAACATCCACGACCCCAACGAATGTGGCCACTTGGAGAAATTTAATAATGCAAAAGAAAAATTAACAGAGAGATTTACAAGAGATTTTCTCACAATCGATCATTAAAAAAGGACACTACATTCTCTTTAATTAGAGATCATGGACCAATAGAGTGTTAAGCCATAGATCAATGTAGCTGTTAAGATTGAGGAGAATAAGAATCATCATATCACTCTATGTCGAGAACATATCGTGACCATTGGATTTCCTATCTACAAATGCATACTAATGCATAATAATTCATAATAAATAAGCACACTTTTACCTAACAACACATTAGACCAAGTTGATCTTAACTAACTACTAAGTGTCTAAATATCATAGGACCCCCCCTCCCCACTAAGAACAAATTGGGATAGGATTGAAGGATTTACAAAGGTGACATAATGAGAGAAGGAAGGAGGCATTAGTGCCTATCCCCTCTTAATGACAACTTCCTGGACTCCTAACATAGATCGAGGTTTTGAAAAATTCACTTATGTAAGAGACTTTGTGAAATTGTATACAACTTGATCTTTTGCAGGGAAAAAGAGCACTTCAATAACTCGATGATGCATGAGCTTTTTGATGAAGTGCATGTGTAGCTCAATGTGTTTTCTGTGTTGATGTTGAATTGGGTCTTTGGAAATATTTATGGAACTCTGATTGTCATGCTAGAGGCTAGTCAGATGATGTTTTTAGAATCCAAACTCCGAAAGGATATGTTGAAACCACAAGGCTTCTTGAATTGCATTAACCATTGCTCGATACTCTACTTATTTTCAAGAAAGAGAAATAGCCTATTGTTTCTTATAGATCCAAGTGACATGTCCTGAACCCAGAATGAAAAGATAGTCTGCAATACAATTCCGACCATCATGGTCGCCAACCAAATCTAAATTAGTGAAACCAACCAATAAAAGATCCCCCCCTGAGTTGTACTGTATCCCAAACTGAATTGTACCGCAAAGATATAGAAGTATCATTTTAGTTGTTTTCCAATGGATTTCATGGAGTGTTTTTATATATTAATAAACAATACCAACATCAAAAGACAGATAAATATGGGTATAATTCAAGTATTATAGGCTACCAACTAACTGATGATACAAGGTGGCATCAACTTCGAGAGAAGTACAAGTGGAAACAAGTTTGAATCTAGACTTGAAGGGATAAGGGGATGGTTTTGAATCTTCGATGTGAAAACACTGAAGAAGGTCACAAGCATAATTAGACTAGAAAATAAAAATTTCTTCCTTGGCTTGAAAAACTTGGAGGCCAAGGAAATAGTGCAAATAACCTAAATCAATCATTTCAAATTCCTTCTTAAGGACAGATTTCACATGGATTAAAAGTTTAGGGTTACTAACAATGAGGATAATATATTCAACATAAAGAACAAGGATTATGAGATGGCTTCCTACTTTCTTGTTATAGACATTTGAATTAGAATGGCATCTAGAAAATTCGGTGTGAAGAAGAAAGTTGTCCATTTTGGCATACCAAGCTTAGAGAGCTTGCTTAAACCATAAATATATTTCTTAAGGTGAAAAACAAGGCTAGAGTCATTCTGGACATAGATAAGAGGTTACTCCATGTATATTTATTCTTGCAAGTCTCCATGCAAGAAGGAATATTTAACATCCATCTGATGGACCTACCATTTATGTGAGGTAGAAAGGATAGAACAAGATGAATGGAATTTATTTTGGCTACATGGAAAAGGTTTCATTATAGTCAATTCTTTAAACTTGGGAGAATCCTTTGGAAACTAATTGAGCCTTGTGTCTTTCGACACTTCCATATGATGCATACTTAGTTATGTACACCCATTTACATCTGATCATTTTTCTTTGAGGTACAAGATCCCAAGTATTGATCTCCATTAAAGAATGATACTCTTGATTCATTGTTGTATCCCAATATGGATGAACTGAAGCTTCTCCAAATGTCTCTGGTTCATGAGTCTCTGAAAATTGAGACAAAATAGAAGAGAATTGATGGAACTTTGAACTTGTTCAATGCTGATATGAAGGATCACCGACAATATGACCAACTACTTATTGTGTTGAACAAACCCATATAAGAAGTAGTGGTGCTAGTGCAGGTTCATGTGCAATGGACTCATTTGGAGGAAGGTGAGAAAGCAGAGGTGGATTTTCATCCTCAATGTCATCATCTGAAGAAGAAAAAAAAATAGGAATACAAGAAGGCACAAATGTCGAAGATGGCTTGAAGGATGAAGAAGGAACAAACGTCGAATTAGGCTCATGAGCCAAGATATTTTCATCAAATTTAACATATCTTCTAATAATAATTTCATTACAATGTGGTTGAATAAGTATTTAACCTTTGATATCTTCAGAATAACCAACAAATATACACTTCTCACTTTTAAGCTACAAAGGTTTCCTTTTCTCATAAGGAATGTGAGATCATGCTACATTGCCAAATACATGGAAGTGACTTACCTATGGCTTAATTTTATTCCATGCTTCTTTTGGTGTTATATTTTTTAGATCCTTAGTCGGAGTGCAATTTACTATGTAATTTTCACAATTAATGGCTTCAACCTCATACTTTAGACTTAATCCCTTAGATTGGATCATAAAATTAACCATTTCTTTTAAAGTGTGGTTCTTTCTCTCAACAACACCATTTTACTGTGGTGTATATGGAACAATGTGTTGCATTTGGATTCCCTATGTAGTGCAGTAACTTGTAAAATTATTGTTCACATATTTCCCTCCATTATTTGTTCTTAAAATTTGAAGTTGATGTCCAGATTGCTTTTCTACAAGGACCTTGTAGGCCAAAAAGTTGTCAAAAACTTCACTCTTAAGTTATAGGAAGTAAACCCAAGTGCATCTAGAAAAGTCATCAATGAAAGTTAAGAAATAATTGCACCCAAAAATAGGAGAAAAAAATGTACCACACAAGTTACCGTGAACAAGTTGTAAATGGGTCGAGGTGTGCCAAGTGGCACATTTGTCATAAATGTCCTGATGGTGTTTATCGAGAACACAATTGAAAAAAACACCATCTTTGCATGAAACTGTTACACATCAAAATTACTCACTTCAATAGTGTCGCAAGTGTCGTCATTACAAGTGTTACAAGTGTTGCATCTTGTTCGCAAGTGTTGCATATTGACCACAAGTGTTGCAAGTGTCAGAAACATCATACTGCCATATTTCCTATGTCGTGCCTCTAACAACATCACAAAGACACTTAAGACACCCCAAAGACTAGTTTTGAAGAAGAGAAATCACTTGACAGGGGGTACAAACCTTTTTCCACTAAAAGAAACACTCACAAATGGATTTTGGAGAGGAGCGCTCCCCTACCCACTGCCAGGGAGTGCTAACACTCCCTGGGCCTCTTTGGGTGAGTGTTTGAGTGCCCTGTGCACACTTTTGGGGGAACGCTACCCTTTCAGAGTGAATTTTTGGTTTGTTGGAGGAAATTAGGGGACAATCCCCTCAATATCTGAAGGTAGTTGGGTTTGAATATTGGGTCAAGGCATGATCTTAGGGAAGATACTCAACTGAAGGAGAGGAATCCTCAACTTATCCCAGATATCTCTCAAGTGGTTGGGCCTCTCCAACGTTATATAAGGAGGCCTTCTCATGGTGAAAGGTACAATAGAGACTAGAGATTGATACCAAACTTATGATCCTGTAAGGGGTATGAACATAAGAGATTGGAGATGTGACACTTATGATCTCATAAGTGAGATGTCATTAGAGAAATCAGTGTATATTACTTGAGCAAAGGGGTTGGACAAGGAGAACTGGAAGAAGTTGCCACACCTCCATCCAAAGGATTGTAAGTACTTTTACTTGTTCTCATTAATAATCAATGGTTGGCCTGTTTATTTAAAACTTATGCTTGTTCCATATGAGTTTGTCTGTAGTAGATGGATATATATTTGATCTAATCTCAGTAGAGTAGGAATTCCATTGTATCTTTGTTTGTTCTACAAGATCTATCAGGGAGCTCAGGATCGAAGCTCAGCCTGGACTTTGCAAGGACAAACATCGTTAATAAGATGCATATCTTTCTTCTTCTCCTTTGTATGTTAGCTTGATTAGATCTAAAATGATGTCAATGTCCATGTTAAGCACTTTTCTATCTTGGCCTTAGGAGTCTAGAGACCAAGAGGGAATCCACTTGTCTGCAGGGGGATTCACCTACAATATAAATTGGTGACTCCACTGGGGAGGAGCTCTGATTTTTGTTTCCATTCCCAGATCTTGTTTTGGCCATTTTCCCAGTGTTTTGAACTTCTCCATATTGTTTTTGATTCTTAGAACTGATTGTTTGATTCTTGATTTCATCAAAATCAAGTTGATCGACTGAATTTCCTTGATTTTTTGAGTTTTTGGGCATTTTTCTGAGATTTTGAAGTAGATCGCTCCCATGCCCTTGTTATAAGAGTGCCAAAAATTCCTATTGGTCTTACACAGAGTGTTGGAGTGCTATGGTACCCCTTACACCAGAGTGCTACCCCCTTTTTCTGTGGAAAATATTCTAAGTTTTAAATTTTTGAGTTCAATTTTTTCTTTTTGTATTTGCCCAGGGTCTCATACTCTCAGTCCATCTTGATATTGGCCTTCAACACCCTCTTTTCTAAGTATTGATCTCTTCTTGTTTGGGAATTTGACATTTTCTTTCCTTGCCTTGAAGTCACTCTTTGTCTTTGCTGACCTAGAGTTAACTTGTTGTTTTCTTCTCCTTTATCTGACTGAGTGGAAGCTTTTGTGAGGAAATCCAAAGGTCTGTGAACCTTTTCATTTGATCTTTGAGGTCAATTTTCCATCATTTCTTTTTTGTTTGAGGTTTTTTGGTTCTTGTTTGCAAATTTGGTTATCTTTGTCCTTCTTGTTCATTCATGACGAGAGTGTATTTTTGCTTTGTGTGAGGTTTACTTCTGATTGTTTAATCCTAAAGTCTAATTGAAATTAGAAGTTTTAGATCTAATTATCATTCACATATAAGCAAAAGGGAATATTTTAGTGATTGGTTTGGATATTAGAAGGCATTTCTGAAATTTTTAGCATTGCATTGGATTTGATTGAGAAACAATTGATTGAGGACATTTCATCTTAGTGTTTGATAGTGAAAACAACTCTTTCTCTTTCCCTTAAATAGCCATTCATCGAAAGACAAGATTGCTTATCATTTTCTTGTGCATTTTTGGGAATTGAGTCATCATACCATCAGTTTCATTGTCATACACCCTTTGAGTAAAGAACAACTGCAAAATGAATGCTAATTAAAAATTATCTAGAACATTTTGTTTTTAGGATCTTCCACCAACATTAGACTAGGATTAGCACTTTGGATTAGGCTGTGAGTACAAATCTCCAAATTTTTTCAAAACAAACATTAGCATCTTGTGATAGGGAGAGAAAATCCAATTGTCATATAGGCTTTCTGGGATCCCCCTGTCACACAGGGGTTACGCACAAGGTCACATTTGGGAGAATTACAAAGATTATCCCTCCGTGGTTCAGTTGTTTGTAGTGGTCGGGTTGTATATTGGGGGCCACTTGAGGGTATACCCACAATTATGTGTGGGAGCCTCTCGAGTTGATTTTAGACTTGTGATCCTGCCCATATGTTCAGATCAGACTATCGATTGTACCTGCCTAGGGGATGACTGAGAGTTGGTGTCCTTAGTTTCCATAATATTTAGGTACTTACATGAGGTGACGGTGAAGGGAAGTCTCACTGTACCTGGAACAAACATTGTTCAAACTCACTCGGGCTCCTTGGAGGGTAAATCCATAATTACTGCGTTAAAGCATGCACCAAGGTGAAAGTCCATTAAGCAAGTCACCATTGTAACTGTTCCACCATATCCTAGCCCCTTCTTGACTTGATCACGGGATGTTGGATTTCATCACCAACTAGTACGATCATCAAGATAAGTTTTGTTTTCTTGGTTTTGATTCCTATATTTTATTAGTGTATGTTGTTTCTTTTTGTTAGTTGGCCCTAGATTTTCGGCGTGTACTATTATTCTCCAAAATTGATCCTATATATGATAAAGGTATTTGTTGATCACATAGGATGCAAGGAATTCCTCTGAAAGGATACCAACCCTTACCTCCTAACCCTCCAGAAGACAACTACCATGGAGAGGTAGAAAATCAACCTGATGCTGGGAAAGACAACTACCGTGGAGAGGTAGAAAATCAATCTGACGCTGGGAAAGACAACTACCGTGGAGAGGTAGAAAATCAATCTGATGCTGGGAGTGTTTTTATTCCTCTGTTAGACAATAAAGAAGGCACTTTGGTTATGGTTGAGAATCCCACTCCTCTCACTACATCTATGTCGGTAACCCCTCTTGAACCACTTTTGCTTCGTTTAGAATCCCTTGGGAACATCATAGATGAAGAGATCTCACAGTTACCTGAGAGAGATTTTACCGAAACATATATGGGATCCACAGAACCAATATTTGGTGATGAGTATATGACTCCTATTCATCCTACCACCACAGTAGATACAAATCCCACACCTGCTCATTTTGTATGGAGGAATTCATCAGGACGCGATCTCTATGAGCATTTTAAATCCATTCGACAACCCTTTCCTCCTCATGACACTCCTAGTGAAACAGGACCATTCGGTCAAACTATGAATCACCCCATCGATCAAGTCATTAACCCTATTGTTACATTAGCACAAGTCCATCCTAATGCTGGACTCATCACCTCTACTCATTCCCAAGGCACTTCGATCCCTACCCCCACTTTTACAAACTTTCACTCTACAACTCTACATGTTCTGCACGATCTTGCTGGGACATATTTGCACCAAAGAATGGAGATCCTTGCCAGCCAAATGTAACAAACTGGAGGGAAACCACCATCTAGTGGACCTATCCCTCCTGGAGGACCACCATTCTATGGTGGGCCTACCCCTCCTAGGGGACAACCCCCTTTTCATGTTCCTCCTGGAGGGAAACCTCCCTTTGCCAATCATTCCCTGGTTGTTAATCCACCACTGGTAGGGGGGGAACCTTCATTTGCTGGAAACCCTTCACAATCCTGGGGAGTATCTTTGGGAGGCATATTTACCCAACCCCACATTAGGGGGCACTCATATTGTTAAGTGTCTAAACCATTAAGAACCTGAATAGATCTGCAAATATACTTCAATAATACCAAGAATAAACCATAAACCATTCACCATAACATTAATACAAGAAATATCCAAAACCCTTGAGGTAGGGCAACACCATACAATGGATCCTATTATGGAAGAGATCCTCTCCTGTTCACTTGCCTCTTCGAGGGGGCATCCTCCTATTGAGCTACCGCTCCAAATACAATACTTCTCTTCATGTCTCATTACATTGCTTGAGCCCCTTTATATAGTGCTACCATCACCTAAGAACATTCTAGAGGAGGAATCTTCTAGAAGTAGAACCTTCTAAGAAGTCCTCTTACATTTATTATATCTAACTACCATAGTGGGCCTTATTTAATAATATAGTGGACCTTATTTAATAATATAGTGGACCTAGTCCACCTTACATTGAATGACCTCCACTATTATCACTATGGGCCCTCTCGGCCCCCCTACTACCTCTCTAGCTACCTTACATTCCATCCCCCTTATGAAAGCGTTGTCCTCAACGCTTGATGTACAACCATATACCAGGGTCCCATGGATAATTGTGGACCGTAATGCTGAAGAAGACTGAAGAACCAAAGTCCCATGTAGGAAGGAAATCCACCATGCTGAAGCAGTCCAACCACCATTGTAAGCCCGGGTCCCATGTCCAAGTGCTCATGTGAACTCCCTGTAGAAGATTTTGGAACCCAATAACCAACTCCAAATGATGCTCCAAAGACTGACACCTATCATGTGGATTCAAATAAGAAGATCCATCCATATAGTGGAAAAGGGTCATAGCAGAATCTGGAATGAATAATACCATTGTAGAATATGTAGACTGAATGTTGGTAACTAGATCCTGATCTGGGACATTGATGTTCTCTACAAAAGGTGGAGTAGAGTCATCAAATAAAACATGGAATTGGTTGTCATCCTAGAAATGACAACTATCCATATACCAATCATCACAATCGTCCTCAAAATCATACCAAACATATCTTTCTTGATTATATTCATTCATGAGGCCCTGCATAAGAAATCTCTCATGCATGTTGTTCAATGAATATTGAATACTACGAAAACTATAATTGAGGCCGTATGTGAGGCTGTGTGTGAGGCTGTTTGTGAGGCCATGTGCAAATGCATCCAATCTATCATCCAATTGGACTTTGGATGATTCAAGAATTTCTTTCAAGGTTTGAGATGAAATATCCATCTGATCACCCTATGAACTCTTTATTCCTGCAGCCGTCACGAAAAAACTCAAAAAATAAACCCAATAAGTTTCGGCAGAAAATCGCGGCTTTTTCTGAAAAAACCCTAAAAAACTGCTGAACTTAAAATGCTCATAACTTCACTTCCCAGACTCCGTTTTGGCTGATTTCTTTTTTGAAATTGGGTGAAATTGTGAGAAAAACTCAGATCTGTAATTTATTTGGGCAAATTCGGCCTCCAAATTCTACAGAAATAAAAATAAATCGCGCCGCCGTCCGCAGAAAAAAACCCTGAAAAATTGCAGATTTTAAAACCTCAATATCTTGACCTTCCGGACTCTGTTTCAGACGTTTTTTTTTTTAACTTGGGTTTTTTTCTAAGAAGAAATCATATATACAACCCTTTTCTACAAATTTTGCACATAAATATACTGAAAATGTCTGGAATTTCACGGCCCTCTTTTTTCTTCTCCGAAAAAAAAATCTGCAAAAATAAAAAATAGTTGCCCACAACTCCGGCTAAGGAAAGTGCTCTGATACCAATTTTTAAGATCCAAATAGCTGAATACAAAAGCACCACAATATATATACAAGAACAATATGCAAAATTTTCTTTATTACCATCAAACCCTTAGGGTAGGGCAACACCATACAATGGATCCTATTATGGAAGGGATCCTCTCCTGTTCACTTGCCTCTTCGAGGGGGCAACCTCCTAATGAGCTACTGCTCCAAATACAATACTTCTCTTCATGTCTCATTACATTGCTTGAGCCCCTTTATATAGTGCTACCATCACCTAAGAACATTCTAGAGGAGGAATCTTCTAGAAGTAGAACCTTCTAAGAAGTCCTCTTACATTTATTATATCTAACTATCATAGTGGGTCTTATTTAATAATATAGTGGACCTAGTCCACATTACATTGATTGACCTCCACTATTATCACTATGGGCCCTCTCGGCCCCCCTACTACCTCTCTAGCTACCAAATATTTGAATACAAAATATCACAATAGATCCAAAGATATCTGAATACAATCACCACACAAGATATATGAAAACCATATGAAAAACCACAACTTTATTATAGAAACCCTTGAGGTAGGGTAACACCATACAATGGATCCTATTATGGAAGGGATCATCTCCTATTCACTTGCCTCTTTGAGGGGGCATCCTCCTATTGAGCTACCGCTCCAAATACAATATTTCTCTTCATGTCTCATTACATTGCTTGAGCCCCTTTATATAGTGCTACCATCACCTAAGAACATTCTAGAGGAGAAATCTTCTAGAAGTAGAACCTTCTAAGAAGTCCTCTTACATTTATTATATCTAACTA
>WSFP011514176.1:0-12902 GCA_009831015.1 Picea engelmannii | reverse complement strand
AATGGATCCGCTGTAAGTCAGAAGGCGCAGAAGAGGAAGAGAGGAAACGGTGACGATGAGGTCGCCTAAGGTTTACTGTTACTTTCATAATGTGCAATCATGCATATATGAATGTAATTGTTTTAATACCAGTATGTATGTTTTAATATTCTACAATTTTATCTAAAGTCTCTGCCACTATACAAGACTTTGATCAGAGGAGATTGGGAAAGATTTTCAGATGAAATTTTCGATTGCTATTCACTCGCAAATAATAGTTCTTATTTTGATTATTTCCTAGGGGCCAAGCCTTTAAAGATTCCCTATTGTGGGTTGGAACTTTTAATGGGGAGCTCGTGTAATTAGTTAGTCGATGCAGGTTTTTTATTTGGTTTCTCAATGTGTTTTCTTTTCCTTTCCCCTTTTTGATATGGTTGCTAGTTAATGTTATTTACTCCCATCTTCATTATCCATCTTTATTATTTTAGACACAAATAGTTTTTATTAGTCCCTGCCTTAGGCATAGAGGGACTATAGCGATCCATAAATCGTTGACTTGGCATTAGCTTGTATATTGACCAGAAATATTTCCTTATTGTCTATTGTTGAAACAAGGGAAGTGAAAATATCGATTTTTATATAATAAAAAGTATCATGTTTGTCAAGATCTGATTGGACAATGGATTGGAGGTCTTATTGCTGCTTTCGCTATTCTCAATGTAAAATATGTTTGCATTTCGAAAGTATTTGGTAATATATGGTCTTTTTGAATCATAAATTTTGTTATGCATTCGTGGAACGTGGATTAATGCTAGCATTAGTTCGAATGTTTCCCTTAACATTTTCTACGGAATACATTCTTCACGGTATTGCTATGTCTGATTTTCGCTTTATTGTTGCGTGCTTCGAGAGAATAGTCCTGCCACGCTGCATCTTTTCTTAAATGCTTGCACATGCCTACGCCCTTCGATGGTCCTTACTGTCTTAACTGTTTACCTAAGAGCTCTGCCAGGCTTAAATGTTTATTGTAGAGATGCCTTGCAATATAGTTTTGTTCATGCCCGACATCTCTGCTCTTGTGCTCCATCCTTGTTCGCTATTTCGTTCCATGATTCTGGTTCTTGTTTGATTTAGCTTTGCAAAGTTGAGGTCCTGCATGTTTGAGCTCTTCGTGGTTGTTCAATGGTTTGTTGTTCTTCAACTTTACAAGTTGTTGGACCTGTTGTTGCGATTTGCATTTTCTTTTGTGCTGAGGTCTTCTCATCCTTTGTTAATGGGTAAGTTTCTTTGTTCTTGTTGATTTTCAATATTCTGGTCCAGACCATTTTTGTCTGTGCTCTTAGTTTTTGTTCCTGGAAACAATGCGTCTTCATATGGCAGATGTCGCGTCCATAGTTTTTTCGAAAATTGCAATGCAGAGGGCTTTACGAAAAGTAGTTGGGAGCTATCAGAAGAGGGAACCATCGGGCGGGGTGTAGATGTTGTGTATACTTTTACTCTGTGGGTCGGAAAACTGCGTCTGTTTGTTTTCTTTCTGCTGAGTTAATTTATGGTTTTATTTTTTTACGGTCTTTCTTCAGTTTGGTTCAACTTCCAGTGTCAGTCTGTTTTCTTCTCATCTGCTATGGGAACTAGGGGGGATTCAAGTTGAGAAGAATAAGGTTTAAAGATACATATGGGAATTGGTTCGCTATTTTGCTTTTCTTTTTTATTTTGCTAGTTTTTATTTTTTGCCTATGCTTTTCTCTGTTTTGATAGAAACTGAAAGTATCTAGCAAACAACTTCAAAATGACAGTTGAAAAGATGAAAGAAGTAATAGATGTTGAGTCGTATGAAAAAGATACACAGTCCATTGTACATGACAACATTGACGTGGTTTTGCATAGGAATGGTCCTTTTAGATTGGATGCATTCTCGTATACTGTTGGGCATTTCCTTTTCGATACATTCCAGGTTCTATTGCATTTCTGGTATTCATCGACTGAGCTGCACAATGGATTGATAGATTATTTATTGGCCTGTCTTAAAAATGGTGATGCTGAGGCTTTGCAGTCCTATGAATACGAGCTGGAATCTGATTTTCTTCGGTAGTTGCATGGAATACATGATGTGGCTACGTATTTTTTAAAGATGTGGTTGGCTGCATCTCCATTTTTTCCTGCACATTAGAGGGGACTTTGGGGAGATACATTTTGTATTCGGTGGCTGTCTAACTGGATGAATATATAAGTTGGAATATGGTCATTAACAAGAAAAACAAGATATCTATTATTCAACAAAACTGCATCTGACAATCCATATTGCATCTTGTTCCATGATGTTGATGCCCTCAGTGGCCATTATGAACCACTGCTGTACAGAAAAATGTCCATATGCAATATAGAAGGTCCTCGTATTTAGTTGTCTGTTATTTGCAAAGACCTTCAATCGTAATGGAAACAGATTTTGGATGGCATAGATTGCTATGGTTTACAGCGGGCAACAAATGTTCTGTCTAGTTGTGGAGATAGTCTATTTAATGAAAATTGTTGTTTGGTAGCAGCCGAGTTCGATGTTCAATTGCTGTGTCTTTACACTGTACAACCCTTTTGCAATGCGATTATAAGTGACAACGAACGAGTGTTTAGGTGCTTGCATCAACACCTTTGCCCATATCTCGTGGAAAATATACCAGTAGTTGGAAGTTGGTAGGAATACCTTGTGAACATGGTGCTTCCATATGAAGAAGGGAATATGGAGGGTTGCAGATTCTATTTGCAATGGTTGTCTATGGTATTCAGGGTGAATATCCAGGTTTGGTTGGCCTCGCGAGCTGGCACTGTCCATTCCTAGGTTACCGATTCAAATTACAATCGAACAATTCACATCCTGTCGTTGAAAAGAGATACACCACATATCCATTATGAACCTTTGCTTGGAGATATTGGTAGTCCAGGGTTGAGTGTGCATGCCACCAAAACAACATCGAATCTACATACGCATGGAATGCTTTTTTGTGAAAATGAGAGTCCTCCCAGTTGCGATATGGGCAGACAGGGATTGAACAAAAAAAACATGCGTAGAATTCATTTCAGTTGTGATGAGGCCATAGAAGGCTTAAACAAAAAACATAGAGTAAGTTATCACAATTTGAAAAAAATTATTCGTCAAATTCGTCCGACTTCTGATAAGAAAATAGAGGCCTTGAACAAAAAACGTAAAATAGCTTTTGAGAAACTGGGTGAGAGTGAAATTCATCCCAATTGCCACTAGGCCATCCTGCCCCTGGGCAAGAAACGTAGAGTAAGTTACCACAACTTGAAAAAGGTCATGCATGAGAAAAAAAATACATTGCTACACTTCCTTTTAGAGAAAAACTCACTTATGACAATGTAAAGAAATTTGTTCATGCATAACAGAACATAAACATGTGAGATTGCATATCCCAGAATGGTCATGCAACTGTGGTAGTTCATGGTGTACATGAAAAACATGAAATAGTTTCTACCCATACTTCCCTGTGAAAAAAAAATGACAAACCTACATGAAACAAATGAAAGATACTCCTTCCATTGCATGTGAAATTTGTGAACAATTGAAATTTTCAAAAAATAGTCAGTCTTTCATGCCTAATTTGCAAGTAGAATACCTCCGGCTGATAGCCCACAATAAACCATTTTCCAGTGAGAAAGTTTGTCTTCCATGCAAACGATTGCTTGAAAATGGAAAACTGCCACAATTTGCAACCCCTGATCGAATAAGATGTAATACACCACTAGCAGATGTAAGTGAACTTACGGAACTTGAGGAGAGACTTGTCTCTCTGCAAATTTCATTTGCTCAAATCAGACCTTGGGGCTATAAGCGACCCCAGATGGGCTTAATAGGATAAATTATTAATGTGCCTATTCAGCTAGATGTTGTGCAAAAAGCATTGCCATAGTTCATTAACAATACAATTACAATTGTTGTGCATCTGAAAAGACGCTTGCAATACAAAAATGCATATCAGATAGGCAAAGTGCATGTGCATGCTGTTATGAAAGCATTAAAGGAATTATGTTCCAAGGCCTTGTACAAAGAAGAGAACATTTGTATAAATGCCAACTGGAATAGTGTTCTCACAGAAGAACATGGCAACTCTACAGAGACTCTCAAAGATCCTAGTGATTCTGATACAAGTGATGAATCAAAGAATGAAACACCTGTTGAAACATTGGTCCATGGATTCACTGATTCACAGTGCATTCGTGACTTGCAAGACAAAATTGTCGAAATTTCACATGGCGAGGGGAAACATCCACTTGGAATATTCAAGGACAAATTCGCTGAGGAAATGAAATTTCCAACACTTTTCTATGGAGATCCACGTGGCACTGATATTACATAATGATTTAGTTATCATAAAATAGTCCGATGGGAGCTACTACATTCAAGTGGTTACTTCTCCTGTCACATAACAAATTTGTTTTTCAAAACAATGCGCATAATAATAGAGCAAGTTTTGTCCTGCATGTGGGTTCGAATAAGAAAATGCCAGTTACAAGGAAGAAAGTTGTTGGCCAAGGATGTGAAGTACAAAGTAAACCTAGAAAAAATTATGAAATATGATATTGGATACATAGATTTCAAGAACATCCGCACCTCTCCTGACTATTTGCAACAAAACATTTTTTTTTTCTTGCAATGATCTGGCAATTAGGGTTGCCAACATTTTTCATCACGTTTACAAGTGCAGAGCATTGCTAGGATCCATTGGTGGTTGTCATTTCTGACCTGCATAGTAATAGGAAACATAAAAAAAAACCGATACACTGGAAAATAACGACATTGACTACCTCATAAGAAAAGACCCGGTGACATGTACTTGATACTATAGACATAGAATAAATGCTTTGAGACAATTGATATTCCATGACGAAACATTTTTCAAAAAAATATTGGACTACTTGTTTGTGACTGAATTCCAGAATAGGGGAAATGAGCATGACCACACACTGTTGTGGATAGAGGGTGCACCGGTCTATGGAGCTGATAACAATTCAGAGATCGAACAATTTGTGGATAAATACATAACATGCAATACAAATCATTTGGAACCAGACCTTGCGAAAGTCCATATACATTACCATACAAGAAGTTGTAGAAAACAAAAAAGCATGCATTGCAGATACAACCTTCCCATTCCGCCAATGAGAGTTACAAGAATCATAGAACTGATTAGTTTAGAGGACATTGTTGTTGTTGAGAAATCTAAATACTTGTTTGCATTTCTAGAACAAGGAGGATTTGACGAAATGATGAGCTTTGATGCCTTCTTGACACAGGTAAATCTATTAGAAGATGAGTACATCCAAGCCATACAAATAATGCTTAGGAAACCAACACTTTTCCTTAAATGAAAACTCTCCCATATTTGGAACAACAGTTTCTCCAACGACATGCCAGTTATGTGGAAAGCAAATACAGATGCACAGTACGTGATGAATGCATATGCTGCAACATCCCACTGCACCTCGTATATGACGAAGATTGACAAATCTATGACATCTGCATTCAGAAAAATACGCAAACAACATGAAAGAAGTCATATTGATGCCATACAAATGATACACACCCTTGGAAACACATTGCTTAATCTTCAACAAATGTCTACTCAACAAGCAGTTCACATTTCCCTTTCTTTTCCCCTCACTTGTAGTTCAAGAAAATGTGTCTTCATAAACACATCTCCACTTGAAAAATGCACATTTATGCTTAAACCATCGATTTTGCTGCAACAAGAACCTGACAATTCAGAGGACGTCATATGTTGCTCTATTATTGTTTATTACATCCAAAATCCATCTCCTATTAGGCATATCTACTTAGCAGAATTCGTATCGCATTACAAAAAAAATGGTACACCCATATAAAAAAGAAAAAACCCTCTGTTATATGGTTTGTCAAATACAATAAACATTGTGACTATGAAAACTATTGTAGAGAAAAAATGCTACTGTATGTTTCGTTCCATGAAAACGAAGAGACATTAATACATAACTTCTCTACATGGGAGGCTGCATATGTTTCCTTTGAGACTATAGTGCATATCAATGAAGCTAGATTTACCTACAATGTTAATTCAACATGAGGCGATCTAGAAGTTGCACTTAATGACCTAGAAAACCCTGGCGATCATGATGAGACATTCAGAAACCCAAAAACAACCAGAAATCCTTCCTAGTCCTATGACTTACAAGCATATTTTCCTCGTCCTCCAGTGACTAAAAGTGAAAAACATATCAACCTTGGTTTTCAAGTTACAAAAAATCCTTTCCTGATTGAAAATAATGAATACCATAGAATAATACATCTGTTGAATCGGGAACAACAAACAATTGTAAAGGACATTGCCCTTAAAAAATGGTTGAACATGAATAGTCCTGTGCACGTGTTCCTTTCAGGTGGAGCATGAACATGCAAGACATTCACAGCTAAAGCATTGTTCCAAATTCTTATACGAATCTATGATTCAAACAATTTATCTGATCCTATGAAACCAAAGGGCCTAATAGTTGCATACACAGGAAAAGTTGCATACAATGCTGGTGGAACAATAGTCCACTCTGCATTTTTAATTCCTTTTAGCAAGTCACAGTTTCTTCCACTTAGCAAGGAAATGTTGGATACATTAACTAAGCTTTACGAGGAACTCCAACTTGTATTTATATATGAAGCATCTTTGATTGGCAGTCGGTTCTTGTATTCCATTGACAACCGGCTAAGAAGCATAAAGCATGTGCAGACCAAATACTTTGGAAACATTGACATGATCTTCTTTGGCGATCTTTACCAGGCACAACCCATCCAAGATTCTTTGATATTTGAACAACCTATCGTTAACATGGAAACAGTGACCCATGAATTTTGGAAAGAGAATATTAAATGCTTTGAGTTGCATACTACAATGCGCTAGACAGATGAAACATTCATTGCAATTCTGAATAGAATGCGCACAAACAACCAAACATATGATGACTTGACCTATATCAATTTGAGGTGCTTACGACCTGCACCAATAGATCCAACGTTCCCTTACCCGTTCTAAATAAATAAGGATGTTTCAAAGCATAATAGCCACATGATGTCACTCATGCCTGGCGATGATATCATCATCAATTTGATTGACTTGGAAGAAGACAACCATAGAAATGTCCCACGTCATGAACATTCAGTCACTTTACCTTTGCACCTTGCACTGAAATTAGAAATTCTAGTTGAAATATATGCCTATAACTATGATTCACAGGATGGCTTGGTGAATGGTGTAGATGGAATACTGAAAGACTATATGAAGATAGAAAAGGTAGATTTCCTTTAGATTAAGTTCCATGAACTGCATATAGGCAAGCGACAAGCAAGCAAGTTGTCTTATCTATATAATTCAAACACTGCAAGCGATTGGACTCCTATTTTGTGAATATCAAAGCCAATATCAACATCAACAAAGTTAGGTCGACTGAATATTCACAATCAGTTTTCAATTAAACTTGCATGTGCACTTACAGTCCACAGATCACAAGGACTAACATTTGATAATGTTGCATTTCAACCTGCTGGAATTCAGATACATGGACTTGTATACAGAGCACTGTTCTATGTTAGAAGCATAGAATCATTGTATTTACTAAGTCCTCTAACAAAAGATATCTTCAAAGTGAAACAAAAAGTTGATATTGAGATGGAACGACTCAAAACAACCAAAAAATGGAAACTACATTATGATTACCAATCCGTACAAACAAATTCATCTGTATCAATTATCTCGCTTAACAAACGTAGCTTAAATGAACACATGGATGATATACTGAATGACTATGATTTAATGCAATCCAATATTCCGTGCTTGCAGTAAACACACATGGCATTATGCATGCAAAACAAACAATTCATAAATCAGAATTGCATATAAAGTTACATTACACATGGGGTGACGATACTGGTGAAAAAACATGTACCAATTTAGGACCACATACATATCGAAGAAAATAATGTTGAACTGGTGCTTGCCAATTTTTTTTCCCATGGAACAGAAGTTGCAATACTAAATCTGTATGCTGCTCCCCATGCAGCATTCTAGTAAATGTTATTTCCAATGCATTGGACCATTTCCATCTGAACGAATCCATTGTACTTGTAGGAGACTTCAATATTGACATGCTACAAAATACTGACAGAACAAAAGAATTGCAAAACTACATGTGCAAATACAGTCTGTGCTTTCTTCTGAACAACACAGCGCATATGCAAAATGCACTTATTGACTATGTCTGGTCTAATGTGCCCATTTTTGAATAAAGTATGTTTGTCTTAGACACATATTGGTCTGATCACGATACAATTGGTATTGCACTTGAATTATGACATATACATCAAACTTATTGCAAACTCATATTTCTATGTTTCAAAGCATATCTGTATCCCTGATTTCTACACATAGTGTTCTGGTGAGCATACAGATGGTCTTCTACTCTAATTATAAAATATACATTATGCAAAAAAAGAAAAAATAAGGTACATCCTCAAAAAAACTATTTGTGACTCTATTCATCTTATTCATTTTATTTTATTTTGTATATGTACATAGTAGTTTCCTTTTTCTTAACATCTGAGATTATGTTGATATCCCTTTTGTTTTGTACTTTTGTTGATAGAAACAGAAAGGAAAACTAGAAGGCGCAAAGAAATCCTACCCAGAGATGTACACCAGTCAATGCAAAGGTGCATTCTTTTTCTTCCTGTGTTCCATAGTAAACAGTTTTTCCTTTACTTTCTCTGAATCTGTCAAACTTGTTTGCAGGTATGTTTTGTTTTTCTTCTTTTTCTTTTTCTTGCACCGAGAAGCCGCTACGTTGCACATCCGCCATCCAACAGAACTGCAATGTTGAGACAACCAACCCGCAAGTCCATTTCTGAATATGTATATCACCCAACTATAATTGCTATTTGCAGGACACAGAACATTAGAGGCACAGTGTGCAGCTCGCAAGTGCGCGATCCAAATAAGTGGCTAAGTATGGAATAAGGGATCTGTGCATCATAATCAATTTGTAGGGCACCGAACAATAGAGGTTCGTTTCTATCCCCGCCATCCCGACAACGTGAGATGCACAAACTATACATGCTCTATAAATTCTCAGCCACCCAGCAAGTCCTCTTGTCAATTTGTATATTGCGGAACTGTATGTACTATTTGTAAAACATGGAACAATAGATGCCTATTTTTTGACCCCTCTCGTCCAAGAACCTACAAGTATGGAATCCGATATCGGTACACGATCTATAAAATCTCATGTCCATACTTTATAAAGGCACATATTTACTTTTGCCTCGTTTCTACACACACTGATCTGGTAATGACAGACTTGGTGTTGCACATGAATTATGAAATGTGTAGTGGGACTCATATGGAGCCCTTTTCTTTGCTTAGGCAATTTTGAACCCGCCAGCCTAAGAACCCAATTTCTATATGGCGAAAATCAGCCCAATGTACAACCCACAAATATGTATTGCTCATTTGTGGGAGCCCACCAGCCCTGGAGTAGAATGTTGAGCCAGTCACCTCGCAAATCCGCTTCTTAATTTATTATCATAAGATATTTGCAAGGCACCGAACAATAGAGCATCATTTTTGACCTCGCCAGCCCAAGAACCCGCGATCTAGAAACTGTAGATGGTCTATCAAATCTCGACCATCCCACAAGTCCGCTTCTCAATTTGTATATAGCGAAAATTTGTGTGCTACTTGTAGAACACCAAACAATAGAGGCCTTCTTTTGAGCCTGCTCGCCCGAGAAACCATGATCCCAAACCATGCACTTTTAGACTTGGCCATTCCTTCCTTGCTTTCTCTCCCCCGTGGCCATTACGTTCACATGTGTGCATAATAAAAAGCACTATATATATATGTGTGTGTGTGTGTGTGTGTGTGTGTGTGTGTGTGTGTGTGTGTGTGTTTGTGTGTAATCTTTCTAAATCTTTAATTCTAACAGGTCATCGTGCAGCTACCGTCTAAGTTGTCATTGATGCGCGCAAGGCTTGAGAAGTTTTTCCATTAATGCAATTTTTGCGAAGCATTTTCTTCTCCCTTCCCACTTTTAATTTCAAATTCCATGGAATGCCATTCACACACTGCTAGCTTGCTTACTTCATGAAACCTCCATTCTCTTCCCAGTCTTAATTTCAAATACCATGCAATGTCGTTCGCACGCCACCATCTTGGTTCGTTCACAAAACCTCCAATCCTTAAATGTTCTTCGTCGTAACCCTCACCTTCTCACTTCTAAGTTTTCAATAACTACGCTTTACTTCTAACAGGTCACCATGCAACACACATAGATATTGTCATTAATGAGGAGATTTTCCATTTGTGCGCATTGAAGCAATGTTTGCGGGGAGTTATATTGTCCCCTCCATTTCTTCATTTCAAGCAATTTCTGGAGCCAACCAACCTTTTGATAAACTACTGCCAACAACTCCACAATAGTTTTGTATAGATACAGTGAACATATTCCTCAAGAGATTCCCGTGCAGAAGGACGAAAAAAGAATTGTAGGGGAGGTGGAGAAACCCAAAATTTATCGTCAAAACATGGATCTTGACACTGATCTGGAAAACATATTCTACAACCTTGATCAGCCCACACACGCAATTCATCATGCCTGCTCAATGGACATGGTTGGTATTGAAATTTTTGACGAAGATGAATCCTTTGTATTCCAAAGCATTTTTTTTGAAACCAAATCAAAAAAATTAATCACTGAAAAAAGTGATGTAAAAAATAAGAAAAGAAAACATCATTCAGAACTTGACCTTGCCAATATGCACGCATCCAAAATCTCTGAACTTCACAGGGAAATCGAAGATTCTCTTCATGATTCTATTGGAGTCATTGAAACCAAAAATGCCAGACTAAAGAACCAGATTAAGGAATTAGAGGAAGCTTTGTTTTCTATGCCATTGCTTGGAAATTCCTTGGAAATAGCCATGCCTGCGACTACGTGCACCCCTGCAACAAATCTAAAAGGGTCCTCCAGCTTCCTTGCATCCTGTAGAGGATATGTGGAGAAAAATATCAACAAAAGAATAGAAATGATTGCCAAAGCCTAGGAAACATCACAGAATATGGATTCCCTGGGGAGTAGGGCACATAACTTGCTCCTACTTCTACAGACAGATTTAAAGAATGAAGAAACTTTCTATGTGCACTCGGTCATCCCTTTCTCCTTTCATGTCAACATTATGCTAGAGACGAGAAGAAGACAACATGATCTCCCATCCAAAAAAAGGCTCACTCAATTAGAAGCATGCTAGAAATAGAAAGTGAAGAACCTGTACCTAATCGTGTAATCGTGTGAGCAATAAATATCAAAGAAAGAAACATTATTCACAAAGCTCACCAAAATAGACTTAGCAGGAAAGACAAACGGCTTCCAGGACCACATCTTAATCCTCAACTCGCTGACATTAACCAAGCGAGTTTTTGATCAACAAGTTGATAATTTGAAGGCCTTGTCTTTAGAAATGTTTTACAAAATTGTTGAATATCATGAAGAAGAGGTGGACAACTGGCTAGTCGGGTAGTTGCTACAGAATGGAGACATTCATGAAGGTTTGTGTAAACTTTCAATTGATCTAAGCAAATTAGAAAATGAATATTTCAATATTCGAATCTACAATGACATCAACATTTCCCCATTGAGAAGCTATATTGAAGAGAATTTGAAGTGGATCAGCCACAAAATCCAATAGGCAAATGCATAAATCCTTTGTGTATCAATCTAGTTATTGAAGCGGGCTGCCCACAAAAACCAATAGGGAAAGGAATCACCAACCAAACACAAAAATTAATTATACATACCATCCATGTAAGTGTATAGTGATAGTACTTTCTTTATAAATCTAGTTATTCCTTTTCTGAGTAGAAATCTATAGGCAAAAACTAATCTTCCCATTTCTACTTTTCAGGTATTACATTTTAGCGTGTCCAACTTTTTTCCACACTCCTATTTCTTGTACATATTTATGTTATGGTCTGTGGGAGCCCCAATCGCAGTCTATATGACAAACGCATTTACATTTCCAAGGATATGTAACAAACTATTATTTTTTTCATGGGTGAAATCATGAAGGTGGGTTACACTTTTGTTTGTTTTATGAGAAAAAAAACTGTATTTTCACAAGTTATTCAACTTCCGACATATAAAAGTATTTTTTTATTTAGAATTTCACTTTACAGTAAAAATAAAACTTGTGAAGAATTGTGTTAGCTTTCCAATGACTATTTTTCAATTTTTTTTTATCACGATTTGATATGTCAATTTGACAATTGTTTAACAATATGTTTCTTAAACACGAAATGAATGATAATGAGTTACTTATTTCTACAACAATGTATATATTATTAAACTTATGTTTTGAAGAAACAAAATATACTTCAACAATCTACATAGACTCTATTTTATTATGACTATTATTTTGAATTTAACGGATGAATATTATAATTTCTAGAATTTTTTGAAGTTGACCAAGCTGAAAACATTGCAGAGTTTAAATACATGTTTTTCTACACCTTGTATTTATCTTAATTTTTACTTAAAACTAAAATTTAAATATACCCTTTTGAAAAGAACAGTTTAAGGATTATGAATATATTTTTTTCAAATTTTTTCACTGTATATGTTTTGAGATACTGATATTTCATTTCACCGAATCATAATGTCTGCTGAAAAATATTATGTAGTGAGTTTTTTTAAAACTTAAATAAAATTAGATAAAAATAAAGAAAATGAAAACAAATTATACGAATTGAAAGTAGATTCAATTTTGGAAATGCTGGTGTCATTTTTGAAACCAAATTCTCAATGTTTGTAGGAGTCTGCAACCTCTGAAGTTTAGTTAT
>WSFP011514175.1:0-12903 GCA_009831015.1 Picea engelmannii | reverse complement strand
ATAATGACTCATGTAGAGATAAGTCTGGTTTACTGGAACAAGTAATCATCATAGTCTTCTCCCTCCATCTGGGAGAACCTCTAGTTCTAGGTCTCGCAATGCTTTCATTCATAAGTCTTCCATACACTGTTCTTTATCACGACCTTCAGTTCTTCTGCTTGATTGCTTTTTAGTGAGTTCATATCAGGCTGGTAATCTTGTGATTCTTGATATAATGACTGGTTGTTATGATTTCTCTTTCTTTCTTGGAATCTTCATGTTCTTCTTCATGTTTTTCTTTAGCTCTTGGGTCCAAGGAGTTTCTTATAGGTTCCATGCTCTAGAGAATCCACTTCTTCCTTTCATCATAGGATCACAGATCTGGATGGACAACCAAGGATACTTTAAGGCTTCTCTTCGAGGAAGACTTCTTGAACTGAACACGTACTGTGTTTCATGGTTACTACCATGGATATATATTTCATCATCTTCAAAGGATCATAGGATTAGCTCCCTCCTAACCCTTGCTTCATGTAAGAGTGCATATAATCGGCTCCCTCCATCTAATAGAGTCCATGCTTCCATCTGCATCCTTATTGTCTTCTGCAATATATAATTGGCTCTCTTGTCTAACAGAGTCCATGCTTTCGTCTTGTTGTCTTCTACAAAATGTCATAAGTTTTTTTTTTTCCAATTTCCTCTCGATTGCTTGCTTCTTCTAAGTCTCTTCATGATTGATTCGGCTTAATAGCTTCCACATGATTTGTATTTCATCCTTTCATGTGTATTATCTAATGATATCCATTTTCATCTTGTTTGTTCTTCCATAGGTATAGTTCTTCTTGGAACACATTATCTTCCAAGAGATAGATATACAAGATATGTACAGAGACGATGCAAACAAGATATGTACAAGAATAAGAAGAGTGTTGTTACCTTTTAGAAGAAGAAGTCTCTTCCATCCTGCCTAGCCTTCTTTGTAGGTTCCTTTTCTTTAGCAATCGATGCTTCGCGTTTCTCCTTCCTTTTCTTTAGCTTGGGACAATGATTCTTGTAGTGACCATACTTTCGACAGTTGAAGTATTGTACTTCTGAAATGTCTTTCTCTTGATCTGGCTTCCTCCTTGAACCAAACTTCCTTTTGTTCCTAAAGTTCTTGAATCTTGTTGTGAAAGCTTGATCGTCGAACTTCTTTTGGGGTTTCTCTTTTGCATTGATCCTTGATTCTTCTTGAGCACAAGAAGTCCAAAGTTCTTTAAATGTCGGATACTCCTTCCTTGTGTTCATGCTTGCAGCGAATGCATCCCACGTCTTGGGAAGACCATTGAGTACTATGTTCACCAATTCCTTCTCTGAAGTGATCTCTTCAATCGCTTGTAGTTGATCTCTTAATTGGGAGATCCTTACAAAGTATGATGTTATGCTGTCATCCTCATTCATCTTCATGTCATAGAGCTCATTCTTCAGACTCATAACTTGTCCAATGTTTCTGACTGAGAAGAGATTTGTTAGGGCATCGTACATCTTCTTCGATGAGTCAAGATGGGAGATGTAGGATATCAAGTGGTCTTTTAAGAATCCACTATGATACTCATGGCATTGATGTCAACATATTTGAACTTCTCCATCGCTGCAACTTTCTGCGGTTCCTTCTCTTTTCCTTCTTCAAACTCTGGTTTCATGATATTTCCTTTCATGATATCCAACACTTTATTCTTGGAAAGGATGAGGTCAATCCTTGTCTTCCACGCTCTGAAGTTAGAGGCTCCATCTAATTTGTTCTCAGATTTCATAGAATAAGTCATGGCTGCTTTGGCTTGGTCAAACCCTAGATTTGACCACAAACTTCAAACTTCACGTCTTGGCTCGCTGAGAGTATCAGGAGATGCGCTAGGCTAGAGCGCACTGATCTATCCAGAGATTAGGTCAATCCATTCACTTAAGGTTCCTCAACAAGAGGTTTAGGTTTTTTTCAACTGCTCCTGCTAGTAACCCTAGTGACAGTGTCTTGGAAGCTACTTCTGCTAGTAACCCTAGTGGCAGTTTCTTAGCGAGCTTAATATCCTAGCGGCTATGTTTCCTTCCAGCGTTTAGACTGAATGAAGGAGGTGTGGGCCCATAACATGTTAGAATATGAAGGATGTGTTCTCGTTTTACCATTGACGATACCCTCGTCACCCAACCATAGGCCAAAGCCTCCCTTCGAGCACCTTAACCTTGACTGAGAATTACTCTGGAAGCAAACCCTAGGCTAGATAGCCAAACAAGGTGTAGCGCATCTTCCTCCAAGGATAGCGCACCAACAATAGCTGATCAGATAGTCCAAACCCTAGCCAAGAGATAGTCCAAGCCAACACTGAAAATTGGTTGCTGTAGCAGTTGCACCTGCAACTCTCCTCCACACGTGCGCACCAAACTGAGAACTGCAGTGCACACCAGTTGCTGCTCTGCAATTCTGAGATGTGTCAAATGAGAATTGGCGCCCTGTATTTATAGTGGTTCTTCCAGATTTGCTGGGGCCGACTTCTCCTTCTGGGTACATGTCTGTTCAATATATTATTATTATTACTGGTCGACTTTTTCTCTTGGAGGCTAATAACCTAATATAAATTATCTTCTTGAGCCGACAAGACTTCTAGGGTTATTAGCCAACTCATTAGGGTTTTCTCTTGCTTTCCGGAGTCTTCTATTCTCATCAGGTTTACACGTGGAGGTAAATACCTCCCGCAGCTACCATAATATTAACAGGGACTACCCTTGTTCCATGTTGAAGCTTTGCATTGACAATTAATTACACCATTTTAATCTTTTCATTTTAATTTGTCTAGCAAAATTTAGAGAAATCATTCCTTAAGCTCATTCTTCTTTTTGGTTTTTCTTATTATATGTTTTGTTGCTTTGATACCAACAAATGTTGGACTTTCTATCTAAATTTATTACGTAGACCTTTTTAGGTAACTTTTTTTCATAAATAGATGGCACTCTAGTTGAGTCCATTTCACATTTTAGTTGTAGTAGTCTAAACATTCTTAAAATTGGCCTTTATTTGTTTGCACAAAATACGGGAAGGAAAATCAATATTTATGCTCTGAAATCTGGCAAGAATTATTTTGGGTTGATAGAATTGTAGATATCAGATGCTAACATTGAATACACTGGTTGCAAGGGGCATTCAAGGGTGTAAAATCCATTTCTACATTAAAAACAATGATTTCATCAATCCAAAATTACAACTTTTGCAAATATTGCTTGGTATGGCAAATCGGAAAATGGCGAAATCATAGAATGTTTAGCTTTCTTCCTCTTCATCATCAACCTCTTGACATTTTATTGGGCTTGTTCCATACTTCACATATTCATATGATACTACATGTATTATAAGAAATTGAGCATGCCTTCATCCTTTACTTGTTTTTAATTTTTTATAATGCTTTAACAACTGCAAACAATATTCTTTCAATGCCCATATCATGTTACTCTACTAGAGAGATTCCTCTCTATTACGGAAATTGAGTACATAAAGAAACCAAGATGACTCGAAAGAGATCTTCGTATTGTATATCATAATGAGGAAGCAAAATCCTTCTTGTATAGGATTACAAGAAAGTTAAGTCAATCCACTTTATGAATGTGGGTTAGACCGAGAAACACATTAAAGTGAAATAAGTCATAAAAGCATAAAATAAACTAAAGTCAAATTCACTTTATTAATGCCTAAGTCTAATATCTAATGACCATTACAAGTTAATATTTACTTTAACACCTTCCCTTAACGGTCAATCTACTAACTAACCAAGCCTATCTCGAAATTTTACATGTTTTTCAAGAACTAAAGACTCGGTGAGAATGTTTGCCGTTTGGTTCTTTGTGGGATATCACTGTAGCTCGATAGATCCATCCTCTACAAGCTATTTGTTGAAGTGACAATGTACATCAACATGTTTGTTATGTTCATGTATGATTGGATTTTTGGCAAGTTTGATCATTCCTTGATTGTCACATAACATGGGTGTTGGCTTTGTTTGTTGCATTTGCATATCTGAAAGCATCCTCCCGAGCCAAATTGCCTTACATGATCTTTTCACTGCTCCTCGATATTATGCTTCCATTGATGAAAGGGATACTACATGTTGATTCTTGTTGGTTTGTGTTCCAACATCCATACAAACGCTGAAAACATATCCAGAAGTGGATTTTCTATCATCTATAGATCCTGCTCAATCTGAATTTGTATACCCACACAACCAAGGGTCTTTGCTTCTGTTGTACATAATTGCACAATCAAGTGTTCCTTTCACATATCTCAACACTCACTTTGTTGCAGTCTAGTGTTCTAGGATTGGCACTGTCATGAATATGGAAATAAGCTCACAACGAAACTCAAATCAGGTCTAGTCTCTATAAGATATATCAAGTTACCCACTAGTTTCCTATATACCGACTCATTCACTGCCTTAGAGTCAGTGTTGGATGAAAATTTCAGCCTTTTCTCCATAGGGGTAGATGAGATTTTGTAATTTGTCATTCTGAACATGTCAATCAAACTCTTGACATATTTTGTTTATAAGATAAAAATGCTACTCTCTATTTTCCAAAGTTCTACACCTAGACAATACTGTAGGAGGCCTAGATAAATCAAGTCAAAAGTTTTTCTCATATCGGATTTGATTTGTTCCATAACACTTTCCTCACTACTTATAACAATGATATCATCTACATATATGACTAGAGGGATGATATCATTACCAAATTTTTTGACATATAATTGGAATTTGAAGGACTCTGCCGGAACCCCTGTTCATCCAAGTATCTGTCAATCTTGATGTACCATGCCCTGGGTGCTTGTTTCAAATCATATAGAGCCTTCTTTATTTTGCAGATTAGATTCTCATTCCCTGAAACCTAAAAACCCTGTGGTTGATACATGTATACCTCTTGCTACAAATCTCTAAAGGCACTCTTCACATTCAGTTTATGGACCTTCTAGCCAAACTGTGCTGCCATGGATAGAACAAGTTGGATGGTGCTTACATTTCATGTAGAAGCAAAGGTCTCTTCATGGTCAATGCCTTCTCGCCGAGAGAACCCTTTTGCAACCAACTGTGCCTTGGTACTTGTCAAGTGTAATATATTCCTTGTACTTGACCTTGTACGCCCATATGTAGTGAATGGGTTTCTTCCTTGGTGGAAGAGATGTGAGGTCTCAACTCTGTTTTTTCATAAAACTCTCATGTTCAACTGCCATGGAATTTTCCCATTCAGGTCTCCCTTTCAACTTCTTAAACAATTGTGGCTCATATATTTCTTGAACATTGGTCATTGGAGAAAAGTTGTCCGTGTTTGGTTTTTGTTTTCTCTTTCCTCTCAATGATCATCCATCGAATATTTCAACTATCCAAACATCTCCAATGGTGTTGTGCCACCACTTGGGTATTTTCTTGGGATCCTCCTCATTCCCACATCTATCTGTGTCATACGAATTTATGAACACTGATTCGAGCTATTTGCATCATAAATTACTAGCCTAGAAAACTCCTCATGCTCAAAATCTCCCCCCCCCCCCAAGGTGGATATTCCTAAAGCTTGACACCTGAATCCTTAGCCACCACTAGCTGCTTGGTAATTTTGAATTCTAGAGAAGTGTGAAAAGCTCCAACTTCCTCATAAAAAACATCTCTATTAAAACTCACCTTATTGGTGTCAATATCAACCAACCTGTATGCTTTATGATTGTCGTTGTACCATGTGATCATCATCTTTTTTCTCTTTGGATCTAACTTGGTTCTCTTTTAATTTGGAATCCAACTGTAGGTAGGTAGTAGAACCAAAGACTTTAAGATGCTCGACTTTGGAATTTCTTCCAGACCAAGTTTCCTTTGGAGTCTTCTACTTCACTACCATCGTTGGATATCTATTCATCAAGTATACGTCCATGAACAATGCCTCAACCGAAACATTGTTTTGAACACACATATTTTGCGTCATATACCTAACGATCTCTGTGATAGTGTGGTTCCGCCTCTCAACCACTCCGTTCTGCTATGGAGTGTAAGGTGTAGTGAACTATCTTTTGATCCCATGTTTAGCATGAAAGTTATTGATTTTTTTGGAATAAAATTCGCCACCATTATCACAACTAAGAGAGGTAATGTGACAACTTGACTCTTTTTCTACTAAGGATTTGAACTTTTGAAATTCATTAAACACTTCATATTTTAGTTTCAAAAAATACATCCACGTTTTCCTACTGTAATCATCAACTAACATAAGGAAATACATGGTCCACAAATGTTCGCATGAACCAATTGAAGGACTCTTTGTGCTCTCCATGCTTGTCTTTAATAAAATGGCGTTTTGTGTTGCTTCCTTTCCTGACAAACTCCGCAAACTCCCTGTAAATGCTAATGAATGTTAGGAAGTCCATCTACCAGATTATCTTGTGCCAATTGAGATAGTTAGGTCAAGTTGAGGTGCCATACCTCTGATGTCATAGTGTACTAATATCTAATGCACTCTTTGCTTCTAGTGCATGCTCTCTAACCTATCAAATATTCACTAGTCTAAACAATTCGTGGTCTTTGACACTAAGAGAAATAATGTTCTTGGTCTCCTTATCAACTATGTATCACTTGTGACTGTTAAAGTTGAAATCTAGTTGGGGGCCGCATAATTTGACTAATTGAAAGCAGAGTAAGCTCTATACTCGACACACAATATATGCTGAGGAATATTAACATTTTTCTCCAAAGGAAATGTGCACATTTCTTTTGCCAATGTCTGCATATTCCTTCCCACATTCGAAGATCATTAAATCATTGGAAGAACACAATTTGTACTCTGTGAATGAGTCCTTCAGGTTGGTGAAATGACATGATGCACCTGAATCAATGCACCAAGCATATGACCCGGGTTGATCTGCTTGTGTCATGGCCATAAATGCATAGAAGGTTGATGACTCCTTGTTAAGGTTTAAGCTATTATTAGGTTTCTTTTCAATTTACTAGATAACCATAACATAGATAGGATCATTGAGAAATACACAATCACAAGAGACACATCATTTATCCTGAGAAACCCTCATGGGGGAGAAAACCCAACAAAAAATTCCAAAATATAGATAGCCAATACAATGCCAAGAGAATAAACCAAACAAGACAGAAAGTCCTCTCCCAAGTAGTGCGCCTCTCTCTCTCTCCTTCTCCAACTGCAACTTCAAACTTGCGCTTTGATCATCAAGTGAGTGAGTGAACAAATGAGGTGCTGGCCTCTCTTATTTATACAATCTGGTAGGTGCTGAACTAAGGTGTCTTTTCACTGGTAGGGTCGACTTCTCATTCTGGGTGGTTATAACCACTCTAATATATTCCAGGGGCCGACTTCTCATTTAACATGTTACAATTAGGGTTTGACCAATTTGCAAAAGAGGATTTGGTCATTTATAATGCTTGACATGTTCAATCCACAAAAGGGGATTGATCTAATGAATAATACATCAATAATAACATATAATACTCTTTGCAGTTACAATATTTCAACACTCCCCCTTAACAAGAAGGGTATTATACAATAGCGTCAGGCGAGAGAGAGAGAGGGAAACATCATCAACAACATCTTGGAACACTGATTGACATATCTATAAATCATCGGAAGTTTTTCTCATCATCAATATCATCATTCACAACAGGGAGCTGGAATGTCATCATCATCCTCATCAACATGAGGCTAAGGTAACATCATCATCATCTTCAGTGAGAGTCTAAAGTAACATTATAATCTTCGACATCATCATCATCATAATCATCTTCAGTAAGAAGCTGAAGTGGCATCATCATCATCATCTTCAACAAGAAGTTGAAGTGGGACTATCATCATCAACTTCAACAAGAAGTTGAAGTGGCATCATCATCATCATCTTTAGCAAGAAGATGAAGTGGCATAATCATTATCAACTTCAGCAAGAAGGATTAGTATAACACTAATACATCATCATCATCAATAACAACACAAGGTTGATACAACATCAAAAACAACAATATCACAACAAAAAGGCTGGAGCATCATCAACAACAACAATATCAAAGCACGAAGGCTGGAGCATCATAACATCAGCACTGGGCTAACATCACATCACGAAGTTGGTTACACAATATCATCAGGATGAAGCTGGGATCACAACATGAGGCTAACACATCATCAACACGAGGCTGGCATCACAACACTTAAGCTGGCACATCATCACAACACGCGGTTGACACATAATCACAACACAAGGTTGGCACATCATCACAACACAAGGCTGGCATATCATCAACATGAAGCTGGCATCACAACACTAGGCGGACACATCATCACAACAATTAAGATGGCATCACAACACTAGGCTGACACATCATCACAACAATTAAGCTGGCATCACAACACGAGGCTGGCACATAATCACAACAATTAAGCTGACATCACAGTACTAGGCTGGCACAACATCACAACAATTAAGCTGGCATCACAGAACTAGGCTGGCACATCATCACAACAATTAAGCTGGCACATCAACACATCAATTAAGCTGGCACATCAACTCTACTCCCCCTTTTGAGGGAGGTCCTGTCGGACTATACCAAGCTTATCTTGAAAGTGCTCAAACTTTAAACGAGATAGAGGCTTGGTCAACACATCAACAACCTGTTCATCCGTGCTATCATATTGGAGTTTTATGGCTCCTCTCTGCAACATATCACGAATGAAGAGATACCGAATCTGTATGTGCTTCGAATCATTATGGAATGCAAGGTTCTCCATCATCTTTATACAACTCTGGTTATCACATAGGATCATGGTGGCTTCCATCTCTAGATCAAATAGATCTGTCAACAACATCCAAATCCATATGGCTTCACAACTGGTGGAACATGCAACAATGTATTCCGCTTCTGCCGTGCTCAGAGCAATGATGAATTGCTCCCTATTCTGCCATGAAGTCATGGCTGACTCCAGACTAAAACAACATCCTGAGGTGCTCTTTTTATCACAAGCACTTCCAGCTCAATATGAATTAGTGTAACCACTCATTCTGAAGTTATGATCTCTAGTATAATAGAGACCAAAATCCAACGTACTCTTAATGCATCTCATCACATGTTTTTCCGCAACAAGGTGAACACGTCTAGGCTCTACCATATACTGTCTCAAGGAAAAACATATATTTGGCCTGGTAATCGTTAGATACATCATTGAACCAATAATCTGTTTGTATTGAGTAGCATCAACCGATTCTGACGAGGTATCTACCAGGAGCTTCAACTTCGTTTCCATGGGTGTGTACATGGATTTTCATTTCAACATGTCAACCCTTTTCAATTTTAACTGCATACTTCCCTTGGTTAAGGAAGATCTTCTTTGTGCTTTTCCAAACTTCAATACCTAAGAGATAATGCATTTAGGTCTTCCATCAAACTCTGTGGCGGTCTTCTTCTGCAATCTGTGATGAGATTTTCTTCATCTTGTCAAGGATACATCATATACATATAATAGTAGCATCATTGACTCATCATTCATAACCTTGAGATAAAGGTTAGAATCAACTTTACTCTTGGTAAATCCCAAGCTCTTCAGGAAACTGTAAATTATGCCATATCAAGCTCTAGGAGCTTGCTTCAATATGTACAGATCCTTCTTCAACTAGCATACATGAGTCTTTCTATTTTCAATCTTTGAATCAATTTTTCTCATTACATTGTACCAATCTGGTACACTTGCTTAGCTACAACTCAATTTGCACAATCATGTGCTAGCTCTATTTTCTTTCTACAAAGCACTTGTCTGTCTCATTGTCTGGGAGTATGTCCTCTACTCTCTTTGCAATTGTTCCTTCTAGAATTGGGACTTTGCACCTGCACCTGCTCTAAAGTTGAGAATGGTTGCTCCATTCTCACCGTGACTACTGAAATAAGGGAGTAACTCCTCTACTCCATCATGGAAACAACTTCATCTGGAACTGAGAGTGGCTCAATAGATGATGCTGAAGGTAGCTCTTCTTCTTTCATGGAGGCAACTCTATATTTTATTGTGGTCATGTCTCCATGACCCAACTAATGTAATGCACCAACTGCCACTCAAATTTAAGTATGGAGATTGCACCCCCTGCATCTCATACTATATATGAATCATGGTTGTTCTGGTTATCTTCATAAATATTGGAACTATTTTTTCAATTATTGGAGTAAGTGTCTCACCATAGTCTTCTCTCTCTTGCTAGGAGAATCCTCTAGACACACATCAAGATTTGTACATCTGCATCATGCTTGATCTATATAGATCAATCTTGGAAGTCAATACTGACTTCTCTTCTAGTCTCACAGAAGAATTCATATCCTAGTCTTTCTAACTGACTTCTTTCTCTGTTATTGAAACAATGGAATCTTCCCAGGAGATTTCATAAATCCTAGAAGTTTTTGAAGCTACGATCTAGTTTTCTCATGACCTCTGTCTCCTAGTCCTGGAAGTTGTCTCTTCATCTGATTCTTTCTGAGATCAGGCTTACTCTCGGTTTCTTCTGAGTCTACAAGGAATTCATCATATCTTACAGGGTATACTTGGTGTTGAATACCAAGTCTAAATATGAAACACAGAGTCGGGCTTCAAACGAGTTTTTCTTCCCGTCAAGGTGGCTTCATTAACCTTTGAACAATTCTGCTGAGAGTTCTTGTTCTAATGTTCGGTCAGCTTTGGAGCCTTCTGCTCCTTTCAATCAATCTTCATATGAGATACTCTGAATCTCCAAAAGATAGATTTTGCTTCATCTTCTTTGGTACACAAGTGTATATGGTCATGTACATCGTTTGTTTCATGTCTCATCGAATATGTTGGCTTCTGCAACCTTCACTATAGCTTTCTCAGGGTTATCACCTGTGACCTGAAACAAGGTCACCAAAACAACAAGCAAGAATAATACTCCTTTTGATAATAGTAGATAAAGAAATAGCACGAATAATCATCATAGTAGCTCCTTTAGAGCTATCCTTGTGGCATGTCTGAAGAAAAGATCAAAGGTAAGAAATACAATACGAAATGAGGCCAACACTCTTATAGTGTTGTGATCAAACATTCCTCCATGGCACCCTGGAACTAACACAAGAGGTTTCTCCTAGAGGAGATGTTATTTGTATTAGGAAAATAATCACATTAAGCATTTATCTCAATATGCTCACATGCTACCAAGTATAATACTTTTCAAGGACTGCTATCTCAACTATAGTGTTTTACTTGTAAAGGGGTAGTTATCAACTTGTCAAGTGCAACTTTGAATCTTATCAACTTAATTAATCAAACCTGGAACCTGGAGCCTTGTCCTCAAGAATGAGTGTGCTGCTTTTCTTCCAAGTCTCCTTCACTCAAGGTGACGAGTGCTTTCTTCAACCTATCTTCTTCTACTAAGACAATATGCTATCTTGATAGAAGGTTGGGTTAGAGAGTAAACTCTATGATCTCAACTTTAATCCATCTAATACCATGACTTTAATTTTGACCAAAGGTTAGTATGATGGTCATAGATTCAACGTGCAATAATGTCATAACAAATAGATGCATATCAAAATAATCAACCTTGGTTGCATTATTCCTCTGAATGTGTTGGATCTTGAGATCCTTTTGGATCTATGGCAAGAGATCCCTTCTCCTGCAAATACTCTTTAAAGCTTAACAATTTTAAACATATGTGAGTACATACCTCAGATAACATTTGTAGGTAGTGGCACCATATGGTAGCAACGGTAATAATTACCAACTCTTAAGAACTTCAAGGGTGACTGCAACTGGTACTACAACTAATACTGCAACTGATTCTGAAACTGCAACTGCGACTTAGGGTTTTATGAGGAAACCCTAATTTTTCAAACTTCAAATTTTGAAATTCTGATCCAGGTGATAGATGCGCTGAGTTGAGGTGAGTAATCTGGTGCAGTCAGATTTTTGAAAATCCAAATTTTACCCCCTCAAACTTGACCAACGAATTTCTGGACTGGTGCTTTTGGTTTTCTGGTACTTCTGGTTTTCTGGTACTTCTGGTACTCAGGTACTTCTAGTACTCAGGTACTTCTGGTTTTCTGGTACTTTGTGAAAACTAGGGTTTCGCTTTCCGGAAGTTCTACCCATTGAAAAGGTGCGCTGAAGGTGCTGAAGAGTTCCTTGGGTTAGGGCACACTTTTCTAGATGGTTTTGAGGCTGAAAATCTTCTTCAACAAAACCGTTAATTTTCATGTACGACAACAGTGGCGTTTTTATTCTTCTTGTGAAAGATGCTCTCTTCAGCTTAACTCTGATACCATGTTAAGGTTTAAGCTATTATTAGGTTTCTTTTCAATTTACTATATAACTATAGCATATATATGATCACTGAGAAATATACAATCACAAGAGATACATCATTTATCTTGGGAAACCCTCATGGGGGAGAAAACCTAGCAAAAACTTCCTTAATATAGATAGCCAATACAATGCCAAGAGAATAAACCAAACAAGACAAAAAGTCCTCTCCCAAGTAGTGCGCCTCTCTCTCCCTCTCCCTCTCCCTCTCTCTCTCTTCTCCAATTGCAGCTCCAAACTTGCACTTTGATCATCAAGTGAGTGAGTGAACAAATGAGGCGCTGGCCTCTCTTATTTATGCAATCTGATAGGTGCTGAAATGAGGTGTATTTTCATTGGCAGGGTCGACTTCTCATTCTGGGTGGTTATAACCACTTTAATATAATGTGGGGGTCGACTTCTCATTTAGCATGTTACAATTAGGGTTTGACCAATCCACAAAAGGGGATTTGGTCATTTACAATGCTCGACATGATCAATCCACAAAAGGGGATTGATCTAATGAATAATACATCAATAATAAAATATAATACTCTTTGCAGTTACAATATTTCAACACTTCTTTGT
>WSFP011514166.1:0-12903 GCA_009831015.1 Picea engelmannii | reverse complement strand
CATGGTTGTGGTCTTGTTGGTGAAGGAAGAGGCATGGATTCCAACGTGATCTCCATCAGGCCCATCAACCTCCTTTATGGGTGATGGTGAGGTACTAAGGAGGTCCATTTCTTTCTATCTTTGTTGTGATTTAATATTTCTTTCATATCACATTTTTTTTGTTTTAGCATAGATCAGATGGCATGGCGTAGAAAAAAGAGATAGAGAATTCTTTGGACCATCAATATATATTTAGTCAGATAAGTACATTCTTTTTTTCTTTTGAACAATCTATCTATGTTTCTTTTCTTCAATTCCTTTTCCAATATTTATTTTAAAATCTACATAATTCATAATTGGCTTTAGATGTTTGTTTCATATTCAGTTTATAGTTTTCTTAACTTTGCTTCGACTTCTTAGATTAATTTCATATTATTTCAATATGACTTGTGTCATTTATGATTCCCATAATTTTGGATACCTTTTTTTCTATTATTTATTATTCCTTTTATTGTTTTTTGAATAAGTTGATAGTTGTTATATAATGATTGAATGTTCGACCATTAATTCATTTTATCGATTGTGGGTTTGGCCCATCATCCCTCGTAATTTAATTTCATGTTATGCTATAGTCATTGGTTCTATTACCTTCAATAAAACCCTCCATTATGTCATAGTTATCAAAACTTGGTTTATAATAACTTTCATTCACATTATTGTTCTCAATTTTCTTGATCGTTGCTATCAATTTTATATTTATCTTGTGAGGAAAATAATAATCTAAAAAGGCATTTCTCCTCTATATAATTTTCGAGATCATGCATATCCTATATGGGACTCCGAGTCTATCATCTGGATCAAGTAGGTATGTTGCCTCACCACTCCCAAAAAAGAATATTCCACAACATCTTGGTGCATCCCACGACCATAAGATATCAATGATGACAAGGCTCGAACAAGTGTCTTGCAGTTAGCACAAACACACATCAAGTAGCACTACTCAATATATCAATAGTAATCATAAACAAGTTGACCAATAAAAATGGTTACCCTTCTCAAGGCCTACACAGTTTGGCTATCATTTTGGAGTACATCTACATGCACACATGTATCATCATGCCAAGTGATTGATTAATTGTATCATTCATAGTTATCATAGCCTTATATCATTGCATATCATAACATGTCATTTGGATGAAGCATATAATGCAACATAGGCTCATAACTTTGTATGGAATACACCATGCAATTGCAATTAACCAATCATTTTTAGCAAAGGCTCATCTAGCCTTAGGCCTCCTTTCTAGGCCTCATATCATTGAAAACTCCCTTACAAAAATCGTCATGTGTTTTCGTACCCTAACACACCTCAACACATGTTATTAACAAATTATCATCATGAGCCAAATATCACGATTAGAATGATACCATGTAGATGCATATACAAATATACAACACATGATTTAAGTCCCATAACATCAGAACATTTTTAATTAGCATACAACTCGTGAATGTAGTATACCAACAATCACAATCAAGACATAAACATCAATCATGGCAATACATGATCATATCTTTGTATATATAATCATATCCACATAGCATATCAGACATTACCAAAATAGCAAGTGGGTTACCCTAGCTACCTATGGTTAATCTCCAAATCAAACACATAGTCAAAGTTAGGGAACAAAGGATTGCATGTATCATGCTTATTCTATCCATTTATGCTTGGAAGATGTAGTTTTGCATGTCATTTTGTAAATATAAAATATTGTTTACTATTGAATGTAACTTGGGGATTACTCTATAGACCCAAGTATCACAAACTTAGGTCTTTTTGTAGTACCTTGATTTTTGGCCCCTTGATAAATAAAATTCCATGTGTTACATGCTTCATGTTTCATGTTTGCAATAATGTGGGCTCATTATTCAAGGCCAAACGATTATGTTTTTCCCATTTAGAAAATTTTTATATGTCCATAGTGATAAAAGGAAATTTCCATGTGCTCTTATTAATTAAAAAAAAGAAGTAAAGTACACAATTGCCAAGAATGAATAGCAATATTGAGGGGGGCTCATGGTGACAAGTAAAAAACCATAGTGGGGAGTTAAGTTGAGAGATTATATATATATATATATATATATATATATATATATATATATATATTAAAAAAGGAATTTCATTCTCTATTCTCCATCATTATGCTCTCATTCTTTCTCTTTGGGGGGCTCACAGTGACAAGTAAAAAAACATAGTGGGAAGTTAAGTTGAGAGATTTCATATATATATATATATATATATATATATATATATCCCTTTAAAATTAAAAAAAGGAATTTCATTCTCTATTCTCCATCATTATGCTCTCATTCTTTCTCTTTGGGTGGGGAGGGGGGATGTTCCATCACATGATTGCTAAGTAGTCTTACATGGAGTGATCCAGGAGGATATGAAACTCTCAAAAAGATCCAGGAGGATCCAGAATGCTCAAGAATTGATATTCTCAAATGATAATGAAAATTACTTCATTGCGTAGATCTTGACACAATATTTCCAATGCAATTTGAATGAGCTCAAACAGAGTTTGTATGAGAAAGTTATGGTCGTTTAAATATTGAAAAAAACATGCAAAATGGGGTTGCCACATGGCAAGCCCATAGGCTTCCACGTGGCAATCCGTACAGTTATCAGGATGAAATCATGCTGAGATGGCATCACGAGATACTTCCATGTGTCACTCATTTTTGGCACCCAGTTGAACCTATCCAGAAGTGACACGTGGCAGGTCGTACAAGTGACATGGCGTTGACATGGCATGACTGTAAAATACAGTTGGAAGATCACTGGATGTTGAGGTGGTATATTCGTACAGGTACAGGTGGCAAATGACATGGTAGGATGTTGACTTTGCAGACAGGTGGACCAGCCTGAGAGTGCCACATGACACTCTCTGATTGGCCAATAATGGCTAAGGGAGAATCAAAATGGTTTGGTTGAATGGGAATAAAACCCATGATATCTAGGAGAATTGTTCCATGAAATATTCCAAAGTGTTAACTATAACCTCCTACCAATGTGCCACATGCAGTTCTTGTTATAACAAACGAACATATTTATTTTAAAGGCTTAGTTATGAAGCCTAAGTATATAGGGGGTTGGTTTGGCTGACTAGCCCTATTTAAACTGAGCCTCCGACCCTTGTACGAACATCGTAATGTGTTCCAAGTTGTGACATGGAAATTCATGCTAGAAATGATTGCCTCGATTTGCATGCAATAGGTGTCCCTAGTTTTGGGCTTGTCTTGTTTTGCATGCTATTGGGTTCTTTGAGGAAAGTATAGAGTGTTTATACTCGTTTTTCTTAGAATTTCGAGAGGAATCTGATGGTAATGTCGGTTCTATGTAAAATTGTTGTGTATGAAATTCTTAGTCTAGTTTGTCATGTATCAAACACATAGTCTCTTTATGCGTGCAAAAAGGGTCTTTAAGCACCTGTTCAGAACATAGTCAAGTTTATACTCATTTTTCTCATAATTTCGTGAGGAATTCAACAATGACCTCTATTTCTAGGATTGAGCATTAGAATTGAAGAGTGACTTCAAATTTGGTATTGTAAGTCATCATTGTAAAAGAAGCATATTTGAGATTATTTAAGAGTTGTCTCATTGTTTGAAGAGGGACCCATAGATTTATCTTAGGAGGGGTGAACTCCATTATCAACTATTGTCTTATTAAGTTAATTTATTTTCTTTTGTGTTCTTTTTCATATTTCTGCAATTTATTCATCAATATTAATGAATTTTATGGATAAGTAAGTGTTTTCACATGATATTTTGCAAATAGTCATATCGATCTTCATTTTCTGAATCTGGTCAGATGTTTATGTGTATTTAAGAAATAATTTGGCATCTAAGGGTTTTCGGATCAAGTTGGTATTAGAGTTGGTTTTGACATGTATTTGAAAGTGAATGCTTAAGAGATCCAAATCTAAGAGAGGTGAAGGCAAGTTTGCAAGTTATAATCTTAAAATTGGTTCAAGGGACTTCACTCGAAGAGGAAAGATGGATTCAACAAGAAGGTTAGGTCCTTATGAATTTGAACATAATTTCTTCGAGGCATTTAATTTGATGAAGACCATGGTGGAAGAAATGTATGAGGATCGAAAGAAGTCCAAGGGAGAAAGTACATGTGTAAAAACGAAGCAATTAAAGAAGAATGAGAAGGTGAAGAACCTACAGAGCCTCCTTTGTCCCCATGATCATCATGATCATCATCTTCTTCTGATGGAAGTGAACATTCTTCTCATAAGAGGAAAAAGCGTTATAATAAGTCTTCTCATTCTCATGATTTTCCTTTGTTAAAGCTAGATGTAAAGTTTGATTTTCCTATTCATGATGGAGAGTTGAATGCGAAAAAGTTGGATAGTTGGGTCAAACAGATTGAAGTGTATTGAAGTGTACATAAAATAATACATGACACTTCAAAGATATAGTTGGCTACTCTTTGCATGATCAACACAACCTTGATATGTTGGGGGAGTCGGACACAAATTGATATTATTAAACATGGTAAAATCATTTCTTCTTGGATTTTTTTTTTCTATGACTGGCATAATCGACATCTGTTCCTAGAATGAATTTACTGTTGCATTAAGAAATCAATTTTATCCATTATATTATATGCAAACATCAATGATTGCTTGGAAACATCTAAGACAAGGAAAATCGTAAAATGTTCAAGCTTATACACAAGAATTTAAAAGGAAGGCATTCTCTTTGGGAATTCCATTACATACTCCTAAAACTCTTTTGAAGTATATTGGTGGTATGCACTCATATCTTAAACATACTATATTGATGTTTAATCCTACTAATATTGATGAAGTATTAATACAATCTACTCATATTGAAACTAGCAAAAGAAAGCATGTTGTTGAGGATGTGTTATAAGAGCCACATGAATTTGAGGAGCAGTCGAAGGGAAAAAGGAAGAGTAAGAAGAAAACTACAATGAAAAAGGATGAAGAGAATAAGTCTACATTTTCTCACTATGAGAAGAAAGGACATGATGAGAAGCATTGTTGGAAGTTGCATCCAGAATTGAAGCAAAAGTGGGCTCGGCCTAGAGAGGGTAAAAAAATACCATGACCATGGTGCAGGATCTTGGATCAGATTTTGAGGATGAAACTAAGGTTATAGCTATGGGCATCAAAGGTAAATATTTTGTTGCAAGTTTCAGTTCATGTGCTTCTTCTGCAAAGTCTAAAGTAATCCCTTATGGAAGGAAAAGAAATGACATGTTTCATTTACGAGTTATCTCAAAGCACAATAAGATTGATACACTTGTTGATAGTGGATCACAAGTGAATCTTATTTTAGAGAAAATTGTTCAGAAGTTGGGATTGGAAACTAGGCCTCATCTGAGACTCTATCTTTTGGGTTGGATTTGTGATAATGCTCAGTTACAGGTAACTAAGCAATGTGTAATGTTCCCAAGTAGATTTACTAGGAACCTTGAGGTTTATTGCTTTTGTTTTTGTGGTATTTTGACAAGCAGTTTACTGTTTTTATCTTATTAGTTGTGCTAGGATGGTTTTGTAGAGTTTTACAGTAAGAAATGTGAGAAATATAGCATATAAAAGATACACAATGGGATACCATAGAAATGACACCACAAATAGCCACAAATACCCGATATCTATATTTTATTTAAATATATAGCTAACCTCAGTACAAGAGATGAAAAACATGGAATAGAGTTGGAAGAATAATGTGAAGTGGCTAAGAATAGATCCAAGTTATAGAAACAAAGAGAGATCTAGGATTCTCTGAGCCTCCTATATTTGCATGCAAAAGATCTATTGAACCAGAAGTGTTTCCTTACTTCAAATTGATGAACAACCAAGCAGAGTTGCGCCTTCCCTGGTTTATGTGCACCCTCATGTCCAGGATATGATGTTTCTAGCCTCCAAACCTCACACGAATGGATGCAATCCTATAGATCTGAAGAATATACGCTCATGGGAAGAGATCCCTTGGTAGTTGTTGTAGATTTGAACCCTCCAACTCAATATCTCCAAAGACAGATGTGTCCTCCTTCATAAAACTTGCACAATTGGGAGAATAAATAAATATGGTATGATAAGCCTCCACAAAGTGATGAGAAAAGGTGCCATGGGGATGGAAAACCATTCTATAAAAGACAATCCTCCAGATCCCCAATATCCTAGCCAAAATGAACTTTTCTCCCTTCACTTTTGCGCCCCAAACCTGCATAAAAACCCCAGATATGCGCCCTTGCTTCACAAAGCACAATTGAAAATTGTTCTGAACTGAGTAGAATGGTGAGGGTGGAATATTTCAACACCTTGTCCAAGCTTGGATCAGGAAAAAATGAGTATTTTACCTCCTTTCTGATCTCTAGGTTTTGTTTACTCAAAACCCTCAAAACATTCAAGCTACCAGAGCTCAAAGCTGCAAGTGAAAATGATCATCAACATAATGAGAGAATATGAGCCCATATCTCTCTTTCATACCCCTTTTCACCTTTTTCTTCTCAAGTGACTTTTTATTCATCTTTTATTTTTCTTATTAAATCATTTTATTAATTTAATGAACCTTTTTACTCCAAAAAGTGATTAATCTCCCTTTATGACTTCTCTGGCCACTTGAAGTCACTTTTTATCATCTTATCTTGTAGCTATTTTTGCCCCATTTCCAATGAGCTATTACACTAAGGTATTTATCCAAGAAACAAGCTCCAAATAGTACCTTAAGTGTAATTAAATAAAATATGTTGAATAATAACCCAAAATTACGAAAATCGTTGGAATGCCATGGAATCAAGAGCAATTTATGCGAAAATGGTCCTGATGATCAATAATGGTAAATAAATTGATTTGGGCCCCATAAAACTCCTCCAAACCTCCTAAGCTCATTGAAGACCTAGTCTCACCCCTCTGACCTGGCTGACTCAAACCTCCTACCATAACTCTATATGCATAATAAGGGAATCCGAAAATGGGGACATTACAATCCTCCCTTCCCAAAGATTGCTTGTCCTCAAGCAATGCCACCTCAACCATACGATCAACAGGTTGCACCAAACTAAAACAAAGAGTGATCCTTGGATCCTATTATCCCCATTTTGTGGGATAACTAAGGACATGATGTCTCGAAGCCCTCAGGATGCAGATATGGAGTGCCGAGAGACCACATGACTAGCAGTGTCCACTTGCACACATGGAGGCTCACTCTATCACCACAGGTTGGATCCATTGCCAACGCATCCACCACACTAGCTAGCTTCTGGAAGGCAGATTGGTCTTTCTCCATGCAGTAGAATTCAAGTATTCTGGCAGGTAATCACCCTAATATTTGAGGCATTTAAACTTTGATTATAGAACACCTCCTTAGATATTATGCTTTCGAGCATGTTTAACCTTGGTTAGTGTCATAGATTTCCTAGTAAGTGGCCAAATTTCAGGAAAGGGTTTCAACTGGGGGTCCCTTAAGAGATCATTGTCCAACTCCCAACCATACTTACCACTTTCCGCTCATTACATTGCCATCATATTGCCCTCCTCTATGCCCCTTGACTTTAGTGACCCAAGAAGTGCATGTACCTGATTTCATGGGAAGAAAGGGTTGAGGGACCAGGGGGATAGTTGCTAGCAAAAGATAAGAGACTAAAATAAACCTTATAGATGCTCACTGAGTCATGTCTTGAGAATGATGAATTGCTTCTCTTGAAAGAATTGAATACATACACAATATCAAACTCATAATAAATAACCTGCTTGAATATAAGACTAATACAAGTGTGTTGCAATGCTTTACATGGTTACCCCTATGGTACTTTGTGGATCGCTTCGTTCAGGTGACACTGTGTTACTGCTCCCCAAGCTAATCGATTCACTATTGGGAGTGCACACACATTTGGATCATTGATTAATTAATAAATGGAAACAAATGGGCTTGGACAAAGGTTTCATTGAGAAAGAAGGTGCAACACACCCCCTACAAAGGCACCCATAAATGAGATAGAATGATCCATTGTATGTCATGAAACTCATTGACCTATGAATTCTACCCCCCTTCCACCTCATCATCCACTACATGACCTTGAAGAGGCATCCTTGGGAGCATCCCCTATTTGAGTGTTTTGGTCTACCCAATAAGTCTTTTATGACACCCCTCCCATACCTAAGTTTGGTCAATTGTATAGGGTCTTAAAGAATTTGTTTAATTTGATGAGGTAGTTTTGATTGACATGTTTAGGTTCCTTTTTTATTAGATGTGGTTTTCACTTTCCATGATATTTTGACTTGAGATCCTTGGAGGGCATGCCTATCTATTTTGCAGGACCTTGTTTGGTGGACAACTTTGGAGGAACAAGCCTATCTTGGGCTTCCATGGGGCTTGAATCCCACAGGTTGGATGCCAAGGTCTCGCATGTCAGTTCATGATGAATTTCCTTTGGAAGCCTAGAATACACCTTGGAAGACATAACATATCCCTCACATTCCAAACGACTTTCCTAGGAGGGGAAAAATGTCACTTCTTGAGGCTTGACGTCACCAAGGGCTAGGGTTTGTGGTGATGAAGGTATTGTGCATTGACACTTGGAATTATTTTACCGGAGGATACACATATTGACCCTATCACAGGAAGAGGAGGCTCTAAGATCCCTAACGACCTCCTTTTTCTTCTCCAATGAATTGCTCAAAGTGTCAAAATGTCCCCTAAAGGGGTGACATCATCTTGTTTTAGGGTTTTCCTTGTGCAAATTTAATTTTTAGTTGAATTGTTTAGTATTATTTGTGTAAATGGGAAATATTAAGGCTATTGACCCCTATATTGTGGTTTACCCTAAAATTACGTGGACAAACATACTTGAGAACATTTTGTATAAATAGAGATGAACTCTATTTCATTTATAACATACCTCTCCCATTGTGAGAAGTACTTGGCTGAAATTTGTGCCCTCCTTGGGAAAAATTATCTCTCTTGTGCTCTTTTATCTTGGTTTCTTTATGCTATTGGTGGAAGAAGTAGTGTGCTACCCTTCTTGGACGTTTTCTTTGGCATGTGTGGTGCATTTATCTTGGTAAGGAGAGGTTTATCTTCTCATTTCTTGAGCTAGGTAAATATTTATCTTGTTGATGCTTTATTGCTTAGTCACAAAATTGATTTGCTAGATTTTCTTTGGGAGTATAAGGATTTACAACCCCACCATTTATCTATCATTGTTTCTAGAAGTTATTTATTACACAATGTTTTACTAGGAGAAGTAAAAGGGTTTACACCCTTCTAGTATCTCCTAGCTTAACATTTTCTTTCCTTGGGGAGTAAGAGGGTTTACACCCCCAAGGAGATAGCATTGTTTAGCTTTGTATTTACTTGACTCCATAACCCAATATCTAAAGGCACTAGCATAAATTGCATTGGAGAAATAAAATAGTCCATTGGTTAACGTGAAATTTTATGATTTGAAGATTGTCTAAGTTGGATTCAATTATTTTCCTTATAAGCTTGATTGAGCCACTAGGGCATCATATTTGCTCAAGTAATTCCTTTTTTGTTATAAATATTCATCTACAACCATTAGGGCTGCAGAAACCCTAATCACACTTCTTAAATAACTCTTGAATCAACCACTGAAAGTTGCCTAAAGTTTTCCCACACAAACTACTAGTCCTAGCGCATTTTTTGGTAGACTTTGGGGAAGTTTCAGTGGTTGATATTCTTGCTGTAATAAATTGTTTGTTACAGCCATGAGGCTGGAAAATATTTATGCAAGTATCTTTTGTGACAACCTTGTTTCATTGTTGAAGTCTTATGCTGTCTTACTTGAGTTGATCTTGTTGTTTCTAGTTTATCTCTTTCTCTTTCATCTAGACTTTTAGAAACTTGTTTGCAACATTCATTATCATTTTCATTGCTGATATATACTATTACTAACTACTGCAATTAGGGACACCAAGATTAACTTTCTTGTCCATCATATATTTGGGCTTGTATCTTTGTTTTCCTTGTCTTGGGTAGGTACAATCAACATTTGCAAGGTCTACTACTTCTTGGCAACCCTTGGCTACCACCAAGACCTTGTTCAATCCCTTCTCCACACATAGTAGCTTGGCCTATAGGGGCACTCATTCATACATTACACTTTCCATGTTGTTCCTCCCTAGGGTGATTGGGATCCCTACCTTGAGGTGATTCTATCATATCTAAAGCGACGGGAGAACCTATCTAAGGTGACAGTGGGTAGGTACTATCTCAGTTGTCTCCATTTTTGTGGTTGGGCAGGCTTTGCCTAACCTACAACTTGTGTGATAACAAGTTGGTTCCGTTTCCAGGGAGGATTTTGAATCCTCTTCCGAACTCTAACAACACTTTGGAAATCTACCCCAAATCCTTTTCCCTATATTTCCTAGCAACTCCACATAAGGAACATTCCCTTGTCACTTATGATGAGATCTTCTTGAAGCTCATTTGGTGACTCCACCCTCCCAAAACCCTTCCTCTTCTAAGCCTTTTTCCCCAGGGAGGTTCAAACCTTATAAGGTCTACCAAAGAATGCTTCTCGTCAAGTATCGCGCTGTCAAAACCCTTTTCCACGGTACCCTTCCCCTTTCTCCAATGGCTCACCCTTGGGAAAAAGGACCTATACAAACCCCTTAACATGGCCACCATCCATAGATACCCCAATGCAATGCCAAAAGATTCAAATAAATGGTTGCCAAAGTTCCCAGGAAACAATGTAGTGACTATTGAAGATCATCTATACACCATAGGTCGGGACATGGATAATGTAGAAGTCAAGCATGAGGATGTAGCCATGAGGCTACTAGCTTCATTCCTGAATGAAGAAGCTCTTAGATGGTTCAGAGAGATTCTAGATAATCACATTACATCCTATGAATATTTTTCCAAGTCATTTAAGAGCAGGTGAGCAACGAAGAAAGACAGTGGGATACTTGTAGCTCGATTCAATCAGATAAAGAAAAAAGAGAATGAGACAGTGAGCGAGTGAGCGAGTTTGACACCAGATTTGACAAATTATACATTCAAACTCTAGCATACTTCCTTCCTACCACTGCAACAATTCACCTCCAATATGTGAATTCATTTTATGGGTAGTTTCATTTTATTATCAAGGACAATAATCCCACTTCTTTGGCAAAATCAAAAGAGTACAGTGAATAGATTGAAGAAAATCTCCCTGACTCAAAGGTAGATCCTTTTCAATATCCTCATCTAAAGGCAAAAGAAAAGACTGAAGCTTCCAGTAGTAGTGCTCCTGATCTAATTTCCCTCTTGGATCAGAAGATAGATCAGATGCATACTCAATTTGTTCAAGCACATAATCAGATCATGGGTCATTTGACTATTATGGAAAGAAATCAATCATTCTCGAGACCTCATTTTACCAGACAACAGAGAGATGCCATTGGTTGGAAACCAAGGCCTCAACAAGAGGAAAAATCCCTTGATTCTTTGAAACCATTCGGTATGGTTGATACAAAACAAGCATCTTGGTGTCCTCCATGCCAAGAACCTCACAATGTGTTGGCGAGTTCTTGAGTTCTCTATTTGGTATGTTGTTGATGTTGTCATTGATGTCAACTAAGGTCTGAAGATTCGAGGAGATGTTGTATTCTGATAGTTAAAGGATCCACCATATAACCACCATTTGACAGAGCCAAGGTTAAGTCTGTTCGAATGCAGGAAAGAAGTTACAAGATTAGTTGGATCACAAAGTTATGGACTGTCGGAATACTGAGTTCGGGAATCAGGATACGAAAGTTCGGATTTCGGACATCAGAGCAAGGAGGAGAGATAACACTCCAAATTCCCGAAATGAGAAGTCCAGATGAATATTTGGACCATTGGATCGAGGAAAGTTGTGGGCCTTCGATCAAAATTGCATTGATTTGCAAATCGGGAAATCAGAGATAGGAGAAGTGAAAACGCGCGAAGTCTGAGTTTGCGAAGGTAATCATAGCCATTGGATTGAGGACTGGGCCATCGATCAGACAAGAGATAACATAGCGAGTCACAAAGTCTCGAAGTGCAGTAAAGAGATATGGACCATCGGATCACTATGGGTCATAGACCATTGATATGGCATGACGAAGATCAGAGTTCGCAATTTGATCTCAGTCATTGGCTAGAAGGAGAGATCTGGACCGTCGATCTGACGCAAGCGGAGTTCAAGGGTTCAGATTCTGGGAGAACAGGGGTAGCTAAATTTCGGAGATGTAAAGTCCCGATGTGCGAAGGGGAGATCAGGACCGTTAGATCGCGGGGAGTGTGGACCATTAATCTAACGTGAGCGCAAGTCCGGGTTACGAAAGAAGAGGACAATAAATCTTCTGATAATGTGAAACGCAAAGTTGTGAAGCACTCAAAAGTTGGGCCTTAGGTCATAGCCGAAGGTCACGTCATTGGGAGCCAAAGGAAAGGGACTAGCGCTCGTTAGGCACTAGTTAGAGAGTTCAGAAGTCGGGAGAGTCAAGGTTGACTCACATGCAAATACCTGACATACGAAGTCACGAAGCACCTTTTTGGCTGGCGTATGGTCACAACCACTGGTCACATGGAGAGGAACTTAATGCCTCAGCATGTTTGATCCAACGGTGCTGATTAAATTGGCTATTTAACCGAAGGGTTACTGTTTCACTTCATGATTTATTGATCAGTTACGATTCAGTTAGAGGAATTGAATCATTGTTCTTGGGGGATGTGATTCGGTTTCTTGGGCGTTTGTTTTGGAGATTTGAGGTGTAACCGAACAGGTGGAATGCATAAAATAAAATTTATGTGATGGTGTGAGGGGTTGTTGGGATCTGTAAAAAATGAATTGAACTGTAAGAAAGGCGAGAAGAACATGAACAGGGTGAGAGCATGTACAAA
>WSFP011514161.1:0-12903 GCA_009831015.1 Picea engelmannii | reverse complement strand
CAGGTTCCAGGTTTGATTAATTAAGTTGATAAGATTCAAAGTTGCACATGACAAGTTGATAACTACCCCTTTACAAGTAAACACTATAGTTGGGGTAGAAGTCTTTGAAAAGTATTATACTTGGTAGCATGTTAGCATATTGAGATAAATGCTTAATGTAACAGATACAACTAACATCTCCTCTAGGAGAAACTTCTTGTGTTGATTCCAGGTTACCTTGGATGAATGTTTGATCACAACACTAGTAGAGTGTTGATCTCATTTTGTTTTGTATTTCTTACTTTTGATCCTTGTTTTAGCTAGGTCACAAATGAAAGCTCTAAAGGAGCTACTGTGACGATTATTCGTGTTGTTGTTTTATTTACTATTATCAAAAGTGTATTATTCTTGCTTGTTGTTTTGTTGGCCTTGTCTTAGGTCACAGGTGATAACCCCAAGGAAGCTATAGTGAAGGTTGTAGAAGGAAACAGATTAGATGAGACATGAATCAGACTATGTACATGACCATATACATCCATGTACCAAAGAAGATGAAGAAGAATCTGTTTTTGAGATCCAAAGTATCTCATATGGAGATTGATTGTAAAGAGCAGAAGGATCCAAAGATGACCAAACATTAGAACAAGAACTCACAGAAGACTTGGTCAAAGGATAATGAAGCCACCTTGACAGGAAGCAAAATTCACTTGAAGTATGACTCATCTTTTCAGATTTACACTTGGTATTCAACACCAAGTATACCCCATAAGAGATGATGAAGTCCTTGTAGACTCAGAAGAAATCGAGAGTAAGCCTGATCTCAGAAAGGATCAGATGAAGAAACAACTTCTAGGACTGGGAGACGGATGCCATGAGAAGACTAGATCGTAGCTTCAAAAACTTCTAGGAGATATGAAATCTCCTCGGAAGATTCCCTTGTTTCATTGACATAGAAGGAAGCAAATCAGAAAGACTAGGATATGGATTCTTCTGTGAGACTAGAAGAGAAGTTAGTATTGACTTCCGAGATTGATCTATACAGATCAAGCATGATGCAGATGTACAAAGCCTAATGTGTGTCCAGAGGATTCTCCTAGCAAGAGGTAGAAGACTATGACGAGACACTTACTCCAGTAATTGAAGAAATAGTTCCAGTATTTATGAAGACAACCAGAACAACCATGATTCATATATAGTATGAGATGTAGGGGGAGAAATCCCCATATTTAAAATTGAGTGGTAGTTGGTGCAATACATTAGTTGGGTCATGGAGACATGACTACAATAAAAGATAGAGTTACCTCCATGAAAGAAGAAGAGCTACCTTCAGTATCATTTATTGAGCCACTCTCAGTTTCAGATGAAGATGTTGTCGTGATAGAATAAGAGGAGTTACTCACAAATTTCAATAACCATAGTGAGGATGAAGCAGTCATTCTCAGCCTCAGAGCAACTACAGGTGTAGAGTCCCAGTTCTAGAAGGAATAGTTGTAGAAAGAGGAGAGGACATACTCTTAGGCAGTGAGACATATAGTGCTTTGCAGAAAGCACATAAAGCTAGCACATGATTATGCAGATTGAGTTGCAGCTGAGAAAGTGTACCAGATTGGTACAATGTAATGAGAAAATTTTATTTGAAGATTGAAGATAGAAAGACTCATGTCTGTCGATAGAAGGAAGCTTTGTACGTGTTGACACAAGCTCCTAGAGCTTGGTATGGCAAAATTGACAGTTTTCTGAAGAGCTTGGGCTTTACCAAGAGTAAAGTTGATTCTAACATTTACTTCAAGGTTATGAATGATGAGTCAATTATATTGTTGCTACTATATGTAGATGATGTATTCTTGGCAAGATGAAGAAAATATCATCACAGATTACAGAATAATCTCGCTACAAAGTTTGATGGAAGACCTAATGCATTATCTCTTAGGTCTTGAAGTTTGGTAGAACACAGAGAAGATCTTCCTTAACCAAGGGAAGTATGCAGTTAAAATAATGAAGAGGTTTGACATGTTGAAATGTAAATCCATGTACACACCCATGGAAATGAAGTTGAAGCTCCTGGTAGATACCTTGTCAGAATTGGTTGATGCTACTTTGTACAAGACAAATTATTGGTTCATTGATGTATCTGACGAATATCGAGCCAGATATATGTTTTGCCTTGAGTCAATATATGGTAGAAACCAAGACGTGTTCACATTGTTGCTGCAAAACATATGATGAGATACCTTAAGGGATGTTGTTTCACTCTGGTGTTAGCCATGATCTCATGGAAGAGTAGGAAGCAATCCAACATTGCTCTCAGCACGGTAGAAGCAGAATACATTGTTGCATGTTCCACCAGTTGTGAAGCCATATGGCCTCTAATGTTGTTGACAGATCTATTTGATATGGAGATGGAAGCCATTGTGATCCTATGTGATAACCAGAGTTATATAAAGATGATGTGTTCCATGATGAATTGAAGCACATGGAGATCTGGTATCACTTCATTCATGATATGATGCACAGAGGAGCCATAAAACTCCAATATGTCGGCACAAATGAACAGGTTGCAGATGTATTGACCAAGCCTCTGTCTCGTGTAAAGTTTGAGAACTTTCGAGACAAGCTTGGTATAGTTCGAAAGGGCCTCCCTCGAAAGGGGGAGTAGTGATGATGATACTATGGTATTCTGATCAGTAGTGGTAGCTCCGTTGGGATTTTATATCCTAGGGAATCTTATGATTCCTAGGCAGATCCTTTGAGTCTGTCAGAGTACCACGTGGTAGCTCTGTTAGGATTTCATATCCTAGGGAATCTTTTTTATTCCTGGGCAAGTCCTTTGGATCTATCAGAGTACCACAAAATGTTGTTGTGATGCTAGACTTGTGTTGTGATGCCAGCTTAATGCTGAAGATTTCCAGCCTCGTGCTAATGTTGTTGTGATGCCAGTCTCGTGCTGTGATGCCAGCCTAGTGCTGAATATTTCCAGCCTCGTGTTGTGATGCCAGCCTAGTGCTAAAGATTTCCAGCCTCGTGTTGATGTTGTTGTGATGCCAGCCTCATGCTGAAGATTTCCAGCTTCGTGCTAATGTTGATGAGATGCCAGCTTCATGCTGAAGATTTCCAGCCTCGTGCTGATGTTGATGAGATGTCAGCTTCGTGCTGAAGATTTCCAGCCTAGCACTGATGTTGATGATGCTCTAGCCTTCGTGTTGTGATGTTGTTGTTGTTGACGATGCTCCAGCCTTTGTGTTGTTAATGATGATGATGTATTAGTGTTATATTGATCCATGTTGATGCAGATGATGATGATGCCACTTCAACTTCTTGCTGAAGATGATGATTATGATGTTATTTCAGCTTTCATGTTGAAGATGATGATGTTACTTCAGCCTCATGCTAAATATGTTGATGATATTACTTTAGCCTCATGCTAAAGATGATGATGATGTTACTTTAGCCTCATGTTGATGGGGATGATGATGCTACTCCAACTCCACGCTGTGAACGACGATGATGAGAAAAAATTCTGATGATTTATAGATATGCCATTTTGTGTTCCAAATGTTGTTGATGTTGTTTCCCTCTCTCTCTCTTTCCCGATGATGTAGTATTGAGTTTTTTGTAGAATACCCTTCTTGTTAAGGTGGAGTGTTGAAATATTGTAACTACAAAGAGTATTCTACTTATTATTCTTATTATTATTTGAGTCATTTTTTAATAGATCAAATCCCCTTTTGTGGATTGATCATGTCAGGCATTGTAATTGACCAAATCCCCTTTTGCGGATTGGTCAAACCCTAAATATATTATGCAAATTGAGAAGTCGGCCCCTAGGCTAATTAAAGTGGTTTTAACCACCAAAAAAGACAAGTCATCCCTACCCATTGAAGAGACACCCTTTCAGTACCTGCCAGTTTGTATTCAGTACCTGCCAGTTTGTATAAATAAAGGAACACAACACCTCATTTGATCACTCACTCAGTTCACTCATCTAGTGCGCAAGTTTGAAGGAAGTTGCAGTTGCCAGTTGTCGGAAGAAGGAAGAGAGAGAGGTGCATTTCTCAGTGTTGGATATTCTCTAGTGTTTGGTTTATTGTCTTGGCGTTGTATTGGCTATCTATATTAAGGAAGTTTTCGTTGGGTTTTCTTCCCCATGAGGGTTTCCCAGGATAAATGTTGTGTATCTTGTGATTGTGTTTCTCTCAATGATCCTATGTATGCTATGGTTATCTAGTAAATTGAAAAGAAACCTAATAATAGCTCAAAACTCAACAGGACCCATCCCACAGAAGGAGTTGACGTTTTCACCTATAGGTACCCCCACCTAATATTTTTCTAAGTGGCCTCCAAAGGGCCAAGTACCCCAAAGACTTTATAACCTATAAATAATCCTTACCCTCCCCATCTTCATGTAAATGCCCCAAGTCTCTATGTCTCACGAAATGTGAGGACATGCCCAGCGAAACTCAAATCAAGGACCTTAATTCCATTATGGTGAGGGGCTCGACTGTGACAAGAGAAGGATTGGCACACTACATACGGTATAGATCCACCTCACCCAAGTCATATCAATGATCTATATTTCATCAAGGGGTAAATCCCATCGAGGGTCAGAATATTTCAACTCCCATGAATGGTTGTGATCTACTCCACTGATTAATATCTAACGACAAAGGCCACATCACAACAGAAGGCCTTTCTGGGAAATCAAAGGACCCAAGCTACTAGAAATGGTCCAGATTTTCTTTCCCCCCCAAGATCAACAATTGTCATCTCATATCAACAAGGAAGCCTTTAGAGTTTTGAGAGCTATGGAAATGCATGCATGACCATGATTTAATCTACCAAATCAGATCAGTGGCTTAGGTTGTGTTGTGGGGTAACATTCTGTTGGGGTTAAAAGGTTTCCTAATGCCACAAAAGACCTATGTTTCACCAAGATTCCAAAGGTCAATGGTTCACGAGCCACCCCAAGACCCTACCCTCATAGTTGTAAAGGATAGTAGCATTGGGAAAAGATGATGTTTACTAGTACTAGATTTTAATATCTTTGAGCTAGTAGAGATTTGTTGGGCCCTAAGTGCCAAATCTCACCCATAAGTTAGAACTTACCATGCATCATGCTATAATAGATAAGAAATATTAGTGCTAGTACGAGACTACCATTAAGAAGCATGAATGCAAAGTTTAATTCACATGCAATGGCACTCCATGTTTCAAGAGGCCAAAAATAACTCGCATTTTACCCACTTCCACATGCAAGTTTGTGAGAGAGGGAGCTTAGGGAAAAACTAGCAAGCCATAGAAGACCTTCTGTTGTTATCAAAGAATGTGGATAATTCACCACTTCCAAAGTTGTTGTCTCCTAAAAGGAATTGGATTCCCATGTATACCAGGTAAGTTTTTTTTAAAGCCTTCACTCCATCTTTTTCTCTATGAAGTGTCACAAATAGCTCGAAAGTTTTTATATCTCAAAACCTATTATTTCCCTCCTTCCCTATTTAAATCCTTTTCAATATTGTAAATCTACCATACCTAGAGACTTTAGTACCTCTTAAAGATATTCCTCATCCTGCTCCACTAGCAATTGCCCTATTGTAAGTGATGTGTCCTACTTAAAGATTATTTCATTCATGGACAATTTTTCCAAAGTTGCTACCCCTTCCCTTAGTTCTTACACACCACGTCAATTAATTGGGGCCACTTATGGTCATTTCAAGTAGAATAAAGGAGCCCCATATTGGACCTGATCACACAAAGCATAGTCCTTGAGACCTATTCATTTCCTAAATTCATCAACCCATGTGCCAAACACTATAATCCTTCCACCTTTTCAATCATGGCTACAAATGGCCAAATGGACATATTTATTATTAATGTTTGAACCATTTCCTCTATGATGGAAACTTCCATGGGAATTATTGCCTTATTCCCCTGGACACCAAAAAACAATATGTGGGCCTACATGATGGATAAAAAACAAACATATTCTAGAGGTTGGTGTATACCTAGGTAAAGTTGAAATTCAGCCTTCCCCAATTAGAACTAAAAACTTTCCTGGGTGGCCCCAGAGAAAAATATTGAATGAAATATTGATGTCCTTACTTGACCTACTCCATAGAAAAACAAACCCCTCTTTTAGATATTCAAAGGCCATGGCCACTACATTAATCATCAATTTCCTAACTTCTAAGTTGAGAAGGTGTTCTCTTATCCATCCTACCTTGTTTACATGTTTATACTTTACAAGAGTCGCACCCTACTCCACTTAGGGCTACGACAATCTTAGTATACCTGACCCATCAGGTGTCTTAACTAGTTATCAAGGGTAAGAAATGGAGAGACAAAGTATTTAATGTTTACCTATATAAATGATTTCATGTCCATGCCTTTCTCGATTATCACAAGAAAAGAACATTAGAGGATTCCCAATGATATTATGTCATATTTGTAGTTGAGTGATGGCCCAATGAAAGGAGATTGGTTCGTGGGGGGGATTTTACAGTAATAATATTGTAGGGGGTTGAATCGACCCCATGTAGGCTCCCCAATTTCCTCACCCCCGAAATATTTATATTGGAATATATCAGACAATTGGCAGAGATGGGTGAGAACAATTTCCTTAAATCCAAAAAGAAGATTAGGGTTTAGTATCCCATTTCCATGGGGGGATATGTTGTATCAGAAAATAAATAATCACAAGAGGATATCAAAATTGTGGAAGATATAAGTTTCCCTTAGGACAAGCCATAGAAGTATGACCCACATTTCATTGTAGAAAAGGAGAAGCAAAAGAGACACCTAGGACTTGAAGACCATGAAAAGAGTTCACTGGAAGATAAATTTGACTCACAAAGATTCTTAGCATGAATTCAAGACCATTTTAGAGGTGGATGTTTTTCCTACCAAAGAAATTGTTAAATTCTTCTATGAACCTTGACCTAAAAAACTAAAGACACTAGCCTATTACATTTTCTACAACCTTAAGGATGTTGTGGTCTTTGTAGTTGAGATGGAATTTGCGGCCCCATCTAAAGTAAGGATGAAAGAAGTATGCCAAGACAACTTTATTAGATTGAAAATGGGAGCTTGGTGTAAGATGATATTGTACCTCAACATTAAAATATTTGATATGGCTAAATACCCGAGGATGCAACTTTATCCAAATTATACTATGACACACAAATGATCAAAAGGTTGGAAAGAAAAAGGATAAGGATGACGAGGAGGAGGAGGATGACGGTGAAGATAAAAAAGAGGAGGCATTGGTAGAGACAACTTACCAAAAAACACCCTTGTAGGAGGAAAAACAACGAAATGTGCTTATGGATGAAGAAGCTACCACACACCTAAACAAGGGTCCCATAGTGTGAAAAGGCCATACCCATCTTAAAATCCCTCGACTTCAAGAATATCAGAAGATCGAGAAATTATGGATAGGACATGATGTAGCTTATTTGGATAAAAGAAATACCCAATGGTTTGATATTAAGAGCTAACCCTGATGCTTGATTCACTAGAAAAAATGAATTGTTTCCTACCTTGGTCTCACCAACAAGTTAACATGTTCAATATGATAAGATCATGTAACTCTTGGCTTAAGCGATACCTCCCAAGGACCTTATCCAACCCACATTTTCCCAATTGTAGGGCATAATCGAATAAATGTAGCATAATCCAATGCAAATGAGATTGGAGGAAAATAAGGTAGAAGTTGGGAAGCAACGTTATAAACCATAGTTGTAGGCCTAAGTGATAAAGGAGAAAGCAACCTAGGAGACCAAAGAGAAAAAAAAGGTAGTTGGAAAGGAAGGAGTTGTTGTAGAAGCTATCCAGAAAGATGAGGAAGAGAATAAAGCAACAAAAGAAGAAAGAGCTACATAAGAGGTCACCAAAGGAGCATAAGAAGGAAAGAAGAGAAAGAGAGAATAATAGTCAAATAAAGAAGAGATTGAGAGTATGAAGGCAAAAAAAAATGAATTGAAAGAAAAAGGTGTCAGGTATATCGAAAAAAACATACCCAAACCCAATATTCCACAACATATTGAAGGTTCCTCTATTGTTATACTTGTATCCCCTTCTCCCTCCAAGTTTTTCCAAATTCACTCATTAGCCATACCAGGTGGGGTGCCTAGTTCTCCTAGTGTCGATACTTCTAGCTAACAACCCTCATGGATGGAAATTACCATTCCCTTCACTAGTGCAATCCTCTAGAGATGGTAAGGGATGGAAAGGAAAGGAGGAAGGAAAACAAGAAGGACCTAACTACTTCAAGCTTTATAGACCACCTTTGTTGAAAATAGACTCGTCCCATGTATAATGAACACACAAGAAAATATACAATGACCATCTTGGAGCCCCTGGTAAGAAAGCCATATTTAGAAATGGCTTCCTAAGATTGGAAAGTTGCTTGAGTCACATTTGAGGCATCTAAATTGTCCCTTAAGGATAATATCTTGGTAGTGAAAAGTTGTAGTAATATGGTATACATTAAGTATGCAAAGGTTGCCCACTCTTGTGAAGCATTAAAGAAAAATTATGACAATGTATTTTCCCATAAACATTTCCTAAATGCTAAAGTAAGGTCCTTGGAGATAGAAAAGGAATAGTTATAGAATAGATTGGTCTCCTTAGGAAGAGACCCATAGGAAACCAACAAGGACATAACCCCCCTTAAGGAGAAAGATGCAAGAATTCAAACTCTAGAGAGTAGTTATATTAACCCAACATTTTCTATGACACAATAAATATTTGAGGAGAGGCACCAATTAACAATGGAAGTTAATTTCTCAAAAATAAAAAATGCCATCCTAAATGAAGAATCAAGCTGTGGAAGAAAGGATAACATATTTGGAGAGTCAACAGAGCAAAGTGACATATTTGTCCTCACATCTAGAGGAGGAAAACAAGAGGATCAAGAACCTCTAGTGTGAGGCCACAACAACCCATGGATGATGTTGAAGTACAATTCCACATGAGAGTTGAGCAGCTTCATGAAGAAACTAATAAATGGAACAATGAGCACCAAAGCATCTTGCTTCGGTTCACTAGTGCCCTATTATCACACAGATTGTTGCTTGGGCAAAGCCAAACCAACCCAACCTAAACCACAAGGTGTGACAACTATGGGAGTATTTACCCACTGTCACCTTAGATAAACACTCCCCTCACTTTAGTGGTGTTGAAATCACCACAAGGGGGGAATCCTCAGTGACCCTAACGGGATTGAGATGGAAAGTGATAAGATATGAAGGGTGCCCCTATAGGTCAAGGTCAAATGTGGAGATGAAGCTTGGGAAAGAGTCTCGTAAGAGGGTAATTGGTTGCCAAAAGTGATGTACCTGCAAAATAATGTTAGCCATGCCCGGAACAAGACAATATATAGTGATAGATGCTTCGAAACCAAAGGGGATTCAACAAGAAACCTTGTTGTCCCAAATTGCAGCAGTATGGAAATATATATATAGCAGCAAAAAATGATCGTAAGAGCTGCAAATTTAACCACCAAAATCAAGTACAAGATGTTGGAAACAAAGCTAGTAATAACTAGATAAACTTCCAATGATTAAATCCAATGATTAAATCAATACTTTGATGGTGATTATAGGGTTGTTGGTTAGTGTTTTCAGCAATATTTGTAACAGCCTTATGGCTGTAGCAATCAATTGCTACAACAACAAATTCTAGCCACCAAAATTAACGAGCAATCAACCCAAACGATAACGAGCAACAAGTAGATTAATTACAACAACTTGCAAGTGAATTTTAGTGGTAGAATAATGAGTAAACAATGAGATAACGATGAGTTTGCTGCAGACCTATTGGTTGTATCAAAAATTTATAACAACAATGAGACTCATTTGGCTAATTAGGATGCCCCTAGGGCACAAGAAGTTTATAGCGTGTAGAATTAGATCCAACTTAAACAATTGCAATATCTCATAAATTCAAATATACCAATGCATGAATATACAATCTCCATTGTAAGTAGACTAGTTCCTTATCTATTGGGTTATGGAGTCTCTTGTGTATGAGCTAGGGTTTGTTACTTCTCTAGGGGTGTAAACCTTTGTACTCCATAGAGCAAACTAACCTTAGCAAGGTAAATCTACAAGGGTGTAAACCCTTTTACTCCTTGTAGCAACCTTTGCAAAATAGATTTTTCAATGACAATAAGGATAGATCTTGGTGGAGGGTGTATGCCCTTATACTCCTCCAAAGATTTAGACAAATTAACCTTACAAGAAGAAACGACACAAAATGCAAAAAAATCCTTACCAATTTCAAGATGTAACATGAAAAACCCTTCTTTATCAAGAATATTCCATCACAATTGCAAAGAGACAAGCATCAAGATATAGCGCCTTTTCCTTTTCCTCCAATAGACAAGTAAAGCATCAATAAAGCATCAAGAGAGAGATAGACCGAATTTCCCAAGTAGGGCAAAAATTTCAGCCAAATAGTATGTAATTCTCAAGTGAGAGTTATGATAAAATGAAATGAGATGTTCTCTATTTATACGAGATCACTCTAAACAATTTGTCCACATAATTTTGTCCACTTTCATAATTAGAAGAGGCCAACCTCACTAATTTTCCTTTACAACTTTAAAATACAAAATACATAAAGTAATTTCCCCTTTAGGGGTGATGTCATGCCCTGGAAGGGTGATGTAAGCCTCCAAAGTGAAATGGTTTGCCTCATGGTGGAAATTGTTGGGCCTCCAAAGGCCATGTGCATTGCCATTAAGTGCTCTATTGCATGAAATGTGTCTCTCTCTCCATCAAACCACATCACATCACCACCAAACCATGAAACCCCATCAAAACTCTAGCCTCCATGTGACATCCAAGGCATAGAAGGTGATTTTTTAGGCCTCCAAAGGCCAACATTGAGGTGCAAGGGACCACAATATGATCATCTCATGGTGTCCAAATTCCTCCAAAGGAAATGTTCATCCTCCCAAGTGTCCAATGAGAGGGGTCACACCATCCAACCTATGGGCTTCATGCCCCTATGAAGGTCCAAGCAACCTTGTGCCTCCATGAGCAAGCTTTCACTTGGCAAGGTCATGAAAAGACAAACAAGTACGCCCTCCAAGGGTCCACAAGTCACAAGTATCATGCCAAGTAAGCAATATTTAATAAAAAAACCACCCAAACATGTGCAGTAGATCCCCCATTTTCAAAACAAACAAATACTTAAAGACCTTATACAACTTGCCAGATTTAAGCATGGGAGGGTTGTCATGGTGTCCTATGGGGTAGATCAATCCCTAAGTCAAGGAGTGTTTTCCAAGAGGACCCTCTCTAAGTCATGTAGAAGAGTATGAGGTGGATGGGGGTGTGAATTTTGGGTATGTTGTTTCTTGACATACAAGGGCTCATATTTTCTCATTTATGAGTGCCTTTGTAGAGGGTGTGTTGCATCGTCATTTTCAATGCAACCTTTCTCCAAGCCCTTTATTTTCCATTAATTGATTAAGGTCCAAACATTGAGTACTATATGCATGGAAAGTAAATAGTATCACAATGTCGCTTGAATCTAGGAACACAATAAGTGCCATGTGCAAGGAAAGTAAATGACACGACAAGTGCATTACCTCAACAAGCATGACATTTATTGGTTATGTGTTTTATTTTACAGTTCCTTGAATTTTATGCAGAAGCGTTTCATTTCTCTCATGAACTTAGGGCAAGTATCTAAAGGACATTTTATTGGATTTTATTTTTTTCCATCTACAAGCCTCTGGGCCTTTAGCCCCTTCTGCCCATGAAATGATTTACAAGACCTTCTTGGGTCAATATGCCTGAAGACCCAAAAGGCAATGACACAAAAGGGAAGAGGTGTGGAAAGTTATAAGTATATGTGGGAATGGTAGGATACCCCTTCAAAAGGCCCACTGGTAGCAGCCATTTTCTCAAGGGTGACTCACTTACTAGAACAACATGTCAACCACCAAGGTGAAAGGAGGCAAAAGGCATAATTTCCAAGAAAATGTTTTCAAAATCAAGAAAGGACCCTTTGCAACATGTTCAAATGCTTCAGTTATTAAAATTACACTTACCACAAGACCAGACTTGTTACCTCATGAAGCAAGACCTGGTTTTCTCTGTGGGTCAAGATAGTGTGGTGGATGTTGTTGTCATAGATCAAACGGTGATGTGTGGTGAATGAAGTGTAAGTTTTAAACCTGCGAAGTAAAGCAATGCATATAGATTCTTAAGCAATACAAAAATTAATCAATGGCTCATACACAGAGTACAAAAAGATTTTTACCGTAAACCCTCAACCGGGAAAACCTTTCTTATTTTCATTATATCGAATTTCACCATTCACCATACAATATATACAATGTTTTTAGGTATTCCGTAGATACCAAAACCTAATCCCTTAATCCAGGATTAATTTACAAATCAGCTAAAAATAGCAAAATCCGCTAAAAAATAGCAAAAACTGCCAAAAAAAGCAAGGAAGCAGTATGAGAGTGTCAACCTTTTCCAGCAACACCTTCTTTTCCTCAACCATGTCTCTCACAAAGTGATACTGAACATCAATATGCGTTGTCTTCAAATGATAAGTTGGGTTCTTTGCTAGGAATATTGCACTCTCTCTGTCACAGTCTAATCTCACTGCTTGTTGTACCAACCTAATACCTGAACACAATCTTTGTAACCATATTGCTTCCTTGCTTACATGAGTGGCTGCCATGTATTCAGCTTCTATAGTTGAGAGTGCCACTACACCCTGTCTTTTGCTCATCCAACTGATTGCTCCTCCAAATAGGCTAAACACATACCCACTTGAAGATCTTTTGCGATCCAAATCTCCAGCCCAGTCTGCATCAACAAAGCCATGTATGTCCACCACTCTATCCAATCCCGGTCTTCCTTGGTAGCACAATCCATAACTGGTGGTGCCACGAAGATACCT
>WSFP011514160.1:0-12903 GCA_009831015.1 Picea engelmannii | reverse complement strand
CGAGTTTGAACCTCTATCTCATATCAAAAATAGGCATTTATAGCCTCTTATAATCTGTTTTACAGATCCTAAAAACATGGATCTGTATTAAATAAAAGCAATTCAAATGTATCTAAACAACTTGATTATAAAGACTAAACAACCAAACTTAGCACTCGAATTGTCTTTTATCTCAAAAATCCGCCATCTACATTCTTCAGCTCCTGAAATCTTTGATGTGATGCAATGTGGGAAAACACATGTCTTGAAAGTTTGATTTCTCCAATGTTTATGATCGATATTTGAGGAAGTTTGTTTTACATGTGGTTTCCAAAATTTCCTCAAATCTCTGATGTTGAATCCTTTGCAAGCAATTTTCATTCCCTTGATAGGCTGGAACTCCTTCATAATCCTGTTTGAAATGACCTGTTCTGTCCTTGGCTTAAAAAATACTTTTCCAGATTTCAACAGCTAACTCGTTTAATATTTCGCTGGTTAGCTGGTGAAAGCACTGCCTTTCACCAGCTAACGAGTCATAAAATATCGCTTTGCGCTAGTGAAAGTCCTGACTGTGCCCAAAATGAGTTTTCACCTTCAAAATTTTGATTCCATCAAAACACAGTGTGTCTCTGATTTCTCACCTTGCATATTAACAACGACTTGAGCAAGTACCTTCAGATCTAGATGGGATTTTTGCCTTTGTTTTTGTTTCAATATTCTTATCTTCCTTTTAAGGCGTTTGGCAAGCCACCACAGACTATTGTACTCTTTGGTGAGTTTCTTCTTCCTTTTCTTCTCTTTAACACTTTCCCTGGCCAATATCTCAAACGCAGCGTTGGTTTTTTCAAATTTATCAGACAACTTCTTATACCTTTCTTTGATTACCCGTTCCAAAACCTCTTGTTGAGCGATTACCTCTTTCAGATGCTTGATTTTCTGAGACTTCTTTGACTTGGAGCTTTTTGATGTTTCTCCTTCCTCTGTATGAGTGAAGGTCTCATAGTTTTGTGCACACTCAGTTGACTTCTCAGGACTATTGGTGATAGGGCATTGACCTTGTTGCTCTGATTCTGAATCTGTATAGGGTAAGTTTAATATATTGGTTCTCTTCTCTGTAGGCTTCTCTGTGGGCTATTTTGTAGTGGTCTCAAAAATTAACCTTTTCTTCGACCTGTGGGGCTTCACTCCAGAAATTCTGTCTTCTGGAGGTCCTGGCAGGGTCCTCCTCTTCCTTGAACTACTTTGAGGAGTCAACTGTTTATTTGAACCTTTCCTCTGTTCATTTACAGGCTGAGTCTGTGTTTCAAAACCCTCCTAGAATAGAAAATGCTCCTAGCTCCTTCCCTACTATTTTAATTCCTCCAGAATGATTAATTTAATGAGGCCAAAGTGGCACAGAGTATTCTTCATGCTCAAGGGTTGAGCCCTGATCTTCTTGCAAACCTTAGTTAAACTCTTATGTAGGAAAAAAGGTAAATTGAGGAGAGTCTTGCATGTGAAATGGTCCAGGAGTTTGAAGTGATACATCATGAGTTTTTCATACCTACCCTCCGAGGTAATGTAGAGTTGGATGCCCTTAAACAACTCCTGCCATTCCTCCCCTAGATAAGAAACCGACATACTCTTTTTCCATGCATTGTGCCTGAACTCTTCTTTCAAATAAGCTCTGAAATTCAAATTTTTAGGGGCAGTGGTTTTGAACCAACTCTGGCCCGTTCTTGGTAGGCTGGTTGCTGCAGCAATGGCAGCTTCATATACTATGATTTCCAAGGACCCAATACGAGCCTTATTCCCATCGAAATTTTTGGCAAAAGCTTCTGCTATAGACTAGTGGCAACCATTTTGCAACCTCTCAACAAATTCAATACACCCTGCGTTTGAAAAATGCTTCTGGACTTCGGGATGTGTCTGTAAAAAAGACAGGTTGTCTAGCTCTTTCCTGAGTAGAGAACCATTGCATGTCCTCGCCATTCTGTAGCTTGAAAACCCCAACAATTTTGTATATCAACCCCTGCAACTGTTGTTCGAGCCGAGGTTTTGCACTGTCAAAAGCACTCGGGAGTTGGCTCTGTTTTGAAACATTTGAAACTTCAACAAACCTTCATGAAGAATGTGTGATATGGAAAAAATGATTTGATTTGATGTTGTCAACCCGGTAGTACAGCCTCTGTACCTGAGTTGTTGAATTCGAAATTACCATTTCCGATGCCATGAGTGTGCAACATGCGTCACTGAACAAGATCCGCATCTTAATCCTATTTTGAAGTGCAAAACTGAATCTCCATCGTTACCCACTTTCATTAGCGCATGATTTGGATTTGCATGACGTGGGATGATCGTATCATCATTAGCTTTTAGAAACGTGGATAACACGCATGTGATTCCTGCTTCCTTCAGCCAACGACCCATGGAAAATGCTACTTAGCTGTTGATACTTACCACTTTCACCAACGCATGGTCCTGTGGAAAACCCCCTTTAGCTGTGGAAAGTCTTCACTTTCACCAGCACACGATCCTGAAGAACTGCTCCATAGATGTGGAAAGTATTCACTTTCACCAGCACACGATCCTAAAGAACTGCTCCGTAGCTGTGGAAAGTCTTCACTTTCACCAGCGCACAGTCCTGAAGAACTGCTTCGTAGCTGTGGAAAGTCTTCACTTTCACCAGTGCACGACCTGCAACAATGCTTCTTTAGATATTTTGGAATTGAACACTTTCACCAACGCACAGACCTATGAGAGGCACTTCTTAGTTGTTGGAAGTCGCCACTTTCACCAACGCACAGACCTATGAGAGGCACTTCTTAGTTGTTGGAAGTCACCACTTTCACCATCTAACACTCATCTTTTGGACACACGTTAGCTGTTGAAAGTGAATTATGAAAATTTTGAAAAGAAGACTTTTATGGGTCATCTTATTTTCTAAGACAAAAACCAAAACCTAAGTTTTCCATCTAGAAAAAATAAAAAATGAATTGAGGAAACTACCAATAGCCATGCTATCCACCAAAAAACTCAACCAAAAGGACGGTTTCATTTTGGGAGCTAACAGTTACTATTATTGCAAGAATTTGATATTACAATTGTAGATAGACTAGGAAAAGAAAATGTAGTTGTTGATTTCCTTTCTCAGTTAACACCTGATGATGATACCCCAATAGATGATTCCTTTCCTGATGAATATCTAGTTGTAGTATCTGCTCACTCACCTTCGTATGAAGACATTGCTAACTACTTGGTTGCAGGGATGTTACCACCACACCTATCCCACCAGGAGAAAATAAGAATCATGGAACAAATTGCTTGGTATAGATGGATAAGTGGGTGTCTTTTCCACACAGGTCTTGATCAAGAAATCCGAAGGTACATTAGAGAAGATGAGGTTTATGATCTACAAAAATCTTGTCATGATGACCCTTGTGGAGGGCATTTTGCTGATAAAAGAACAACACATAAAATTTCCAGGATGGGGTATTATTGGCCCTCACTCTTTAAAGATGCAAAGAAATATGTTCGGGCCTGTGATAGCTATCAAAGAATGGGCCAACCTAATCATAGAGATGAAATGATGAAATTCCATTAAACCCCCATATAGTACTCGAACCATTCAAAAGCTGGGCCTTAGACTTTGTAGGACCCATTAACCCCCCATCCAATAAATTTTTTTATATAGTAGTCTGCATAGATTATATGAACAAATGGGTGGAAGCTAAAGAACTCCATAGAGTGACTGAAGAAGCAGTTCTAGATTTCCTATTTGAAGACATCTTCATTAGATTTGGAGAGCCAAGAGAATTAGTTACAGATGGGGGACCTCTTTTCACTTCTCATGGTTTTAAAGCCACCCTTCAAAAATATCATATTCAACATAGAATGACTACAACATACCACCCCCAAGCCAATGGATAGGTGGAAAGCAAAAATAAAGTAATAGAAGTGATTCTCACAAAAACAGTGAAGGAAAATAGAAAGGATTGGTCTCACAAGCTCTCTGAAGCATTATGGGCCTATAGAACTACCTGGAGAAATACTACAGGATTCTCTCCCTATGAATTAGTTTATGGAAAAAGTGTCGTCTTTCCTGTAGAATTTGAAATCAAAACCTTAAGGAATACTTTAGCTGTCAACCTTGATTTGACCAATGCACAGACAGCCAAGTTGTAGCAGCTTAATGAATTGGATGAAAAAAGACTAGATGCCATTCATCAGACAACTATGATTCAACAACAAATATCAAAATGGCATGACAAAACTATCAAGCATAAGAAATTCCAAAAAGGCAATTGGGCCCTATTGTATGATTCTCAGTTTAAATAATTTCAAGGAAAACTACGTACAAGATGGCTTGGACCTTACGAAGTGGACACTGTTTTCCCCAATGGAACAGTAAGGCTCCTCACAATCGATGACTCTAAAACACCGTTACTTGTAAATGGTCATCGGCTCCGTCTGTACCAGTGCCCTATTTCTAAAGAAGAGTTTAAGGCCACATGTGTGGCAGACTCTCATTACCTTTTTTTAGAGGGACCTCCTACCCCTCATTGCAATTAATTATTTTTAATTTAATTTATTTAGTATTAGATTAGATTTCATTTACTAATAATCACTGTCAAGAAATAGCATGTTACAATTGATTTTTACAGATTCTCGATCAAGGCAAAGGCCTACTAAGAAAGGATGATCTTACTTCAAGAAGAGCCAAGGTTTCCCATTGCCGAAACACCATTGTTCAACAAATTTTTGCTCTTTTCCCATTGTCGAAACACCATTGTTCCGTAATTTTTCACATTTTTCTCCCATTGCTAAAACACCACTGTTCAACAACTTTTTGCCTTTTCCCCCATTGTCAAAACACCACTGTTCCACAATTTCTCACCTTTCTTTTCCCATTGCTGAAACACCACTGTTCAACAATTTTTCACATTCTTCCCCCATTACTGAAGCACCACTGTTCAACAACTTTTTTCTCTTTTCCCATTGCCGAAACACCACTGTTTCATAATTTTTTACATTTTTCTCCCATTGCTGAAACACCACTGTTCAACGACTTTTTGCCTTTTCCCCCATTGCCAAAACACCACTGTTCCACAATTTCTCGCCTTTCTTTTCCCATTGCTGAAACACCACTATTCAACAATTTTTCACATTTTTCTCCATTTTTGAAACACCATTGTTCAACAATTTTTCACATTTTTCCTCATTTCTGAAACACCATTGTTCAACAATTTTTCACATTTTCCCATTGCCAAAACACCACCGTTCAAGAATTTTTCTCCCTTCTTTCTATGGCTGAAACATCACCTCCTCATCAGTATTCTGCAACATCACCCTTCTAGCAAACATTTCTCTATTCTTTCCCTGTTGTTGAAACACCAACTTTTCAACATTCTCTGTCAATAAGCTTGTGTGCTCTCATACTACATTTTGTCCTTCCAATAATCAAATCCTTGATACAATTCCTCTAACAAATCAAAAGTCTCCGCCATGGCTACTGTATAACTATTATGGACAGGCACTATATTCTGTTTGAAGTACGAATCAAAAGGTAAATAAGAGGTATGTAAACTTTATATGTAAATACAATTGAACTATAGTTAATGAGAAGATCCCAACTCATTATTACCACTCATGTAAAATCATTATTTTAGCCATACTTGAAGGGGGGGGGGAGAAATATCAAAATCTTATACCATCATTTCACACGAACCAACCACCGTCATTCTTTTGTACCATCCTTTCATTTGTTTCACCACCATTTGCATGCCTTCACCCGAAAAACTCACTCTGCACAGAAGCGGTTACTCGACTCTCTGACGGTGCATTTTACTGAGCTGTTAGCTATGGGAGGCCATGTTATATGGTACGAACCCACCATGACAACCCTATTAGAACTCTATCCAGAAGTCTATCAAATTTTTCTGCAAGCAGGATGGCTAGGTTATTTTTAGAGGCTATAGGGATTTGATCAACAACAGGTTCTTCAATTTTCTCGAAATCTCCAGGAAGATCATTCCACTATTCAAGGGATTCAGATTCCAGTTACAGAGGAGGATATAGCACAGGTTTTGGGTCTCCCTGCCAATGGAATTCGCTGGTTCAACCACAAACATATCATCCTTAATGCCCAACATGATTTCCTCTTGCCACGGGAACAAATTGAGCCTAAAGGCTGGGGTGTTCGACTCTGCTCATTTCCACCTCCTTGGCCAAAAGTTGCAGAGTTTGTCAAACAATACCTTACCTATGAAGGTTGATACCAGATAGTCTACCAGTACGATTTTGTCCTATTGTCTCATTTACGACATGCTAGATTGGTGAACATCCCTTATTATCTGCTCGGATGTCTTAAAAATATGTCACATTACTGTAAAAAGGCTAAAAATCCCACCCTTTCCCTCACCCATCACTGTATCTCTCAACTACTTATCCAAAAGAGTTTTTCCCAACAAAACCCTCCCCTAAAAAACCCACCCATAAACCCCCAAGAAGTTGTTGAACATCTTGAAAATCTTCAGGAACAACAACCACAAAACCCTCCAGACCCTCCAGAAGTGCCTAACAGTCCACCTACAGACCCAATAAATCCAATTAACCTCCCTACCATACCAATCCCATCCCACATCTTACCAGAATCATCCACTCCTACCGTTCATATCCTTAGTGATGATTCTAAACCAGACAACTCTCCCTGTCCCATCACTGAGGAAAAACCCCCACGCAAACGAAAGAAAATTCATTTCTTTCCGCCCTTTTTACAAAGAAAATGAACAAGGGCCTCAACAAGAACAATCACTACTGCCACTGCTCTAAATCTCCAACCTATCTAGCTAAAACCTCATATACCTCCAACCTCCCAAGTTCTGGAATTTTAACCTATTTCACCCACGGGCACTGAAACAAAAGAACCAGAGGCCCAGTGTGTTGCGGCATCATCCTTTTCAAATCAAGTAGCTGAAACACAAGAACCAACTACTCATCAAGTAGTTGAAACACAAGAACCAGCTACTCATTGAGTAGCTGAAACACAAGAACCAACTACTCATTCAGTAGTTGAAACACAAGAACCGACTACTCATTCAGTAGTTGAAACACAAGAACCAACTACTCATTCAATAACTAAAACACAAGAACTAGCTACTCATTCAGTCGCTGAAACACAAGAACCAACTATAGTTGTCACACAAGAACCAGCTACAGCTGAAACACAAGAACCAACTACTGATATTGTTACCGAGATACAAGAATCAGATGCCCATGGTGCTGCAACATTACTTTCTCTACATCAAGAAGCTGAAATACAAGAATCAACTGTCGATCCTGTAGTTGCTCCAAAAGAACCAGCTAGTGCGGTTGTGACTGTTACACAAGAACCAGTCACCCCTCTTCCAGAACCAACAATGGCCTCTGTCTTACAAGAAAATGAGTCCCTAAGGTCTAAACTGGAAGCCTACAAGCAAGAGCTAGTCATGGTAAATGAAGCCTATGAGATGGAACTTAAATTGTACACCCTAGCTCGCATAGCGACCATGACATAAGAAAATACAACAAAGAATTAGTGTAGAGGTTATATGTGCAGTCAATGTCGAGACATCTATTATCAAGCAGGCTACAAAGTAATTCAAATTCCAATGCCAGGAGATTCCCCTGCACCTACGACTTTTACAGTCAAAGAAGAAAACCCTCTTGTTACACAAGAACCAGCAGGACCTTACAAAAGTAAAAGTGAACCCTGGCCTACTACAATTGTCAAATCTGAAGCCTAGGTTTTTGTTAATAAAGTTGTACAAACATTGCCTATTGATGAATCTTCCCCTCCTAGCCAGATCAATACCCACACCTTTGTGGAACAAGCCACTCAGATCCTACCTCAGCCTATCACTTGCGATGCTGAAACACAAACTCAACCATGGGATGAGCAGGCAATAATGGACAAATGGAAAAAAGAGTTTGTTGTTACACAGGACAAAAGCCTGCAGAAACACACACTACTTTGGCTAAACCATATCTATTCAAACTGGGAAACTTTGGAGAAAACACACCAAGAATCTCGTTCCCATAAGAAGTAGAATAAAGAGCTAAAATGAAAATTGCTCCTGATGTTTGACTTGGCACAAAAGTTGTTGGCTACAAGAAAACCATCCTGCAATTACTCTCTGTTCCTCATGGAACGACTTACATTTTTTCAAATTAACTCAATCAAAGTAGGTAGACCCCATGCAGTGTTAAATCCAACAGATTTTGTTAGAACCTTTGTAGAAGCCTTTGCTATGGATCAACACCTCCTTTGTGAGGTATATATTTATAATGAGGCCATCCCTGAGAACCGACAGCTTAACCTTAACCCTCTTGTCGGTGATGTCTAGATTCAGGCACTCACCTCCTTCCTTAACAATCAGATTATATGGCAGAATGAATTCCTAGCTGCCAAGCATAACGAGGATAACCGCCTTATCTGGATATGACTAGAACCACAAAATGATGCCACCTTTGTTGCAGAGTATTATCAGTTTTTGAAGAAACCAGGGATGACTCAACACATTCGGCAACTACAGACAACAGTGCTTCAGGATTGTCAACAGTTCATTAAATCCACAAAGATTTCTGCCCTACAAGCAAATAACATGTTTTGGCAACAATCTACTGGGAAAATACAGGAACACAATCCCTTTAGCCCCACCAATCTTGAGACAACAATCTCCAGGGTACCTAGCTACATCAAGTGTGTTCAACAATGTGCTGAAAGATGGATAGGTTATCAGTTTCATTTTCCTATCCTGTGGATGCCAGCAGAGAAATATCAAGTCCATTATAAGTTGCCCAAGAAGGCTGAAACAACAGCTTGGAAAAGGCTACAATGCGTTCAAGGATTCATAGCTCCAATAGACAACACTTTCCACAACTACTGCTTAAGTAACTTGCACGCTCAGAGTCGGTATTAAGATTCTGATTCAAATTGAAGTTGCCTAAAGACATGAAACCTTTTAAGTTGGGGGGGATGTTAGGACCCTACAATGTACCTTTTTTCTCACACTTTTTTCTACCATTACATCCTTTTTCCACTCACATTTAAACTTACATTATCACCTTACCCTATCTCTCCAAAGGTATATAATGTCTCTTCTCTTTGCTATATGTTTAGTCTTCTTTGTATATAATTTTACATTACTCTCGTACTTAACCGTTGATCAGAAATATATAAGTGATGAAACAGTTCGAACTGCAGATTAGCATTGTTGTTTAAAAGCCCATTGCTGAAATAGTCAAAGCATGCAAACCCTGTGGATGAAACAGTATGTGGTCTACAATGCTGAAACAACAACTCACACAAGAAGAAGTTGTTACACTCTCCATGGTCTACGATGCTGAAACAAAAATTCACACAAGAAGAAGCATCACACTCTCTGTGGTCTACGATGTTGAAACAACAATTCACACAAAGTTTTTACACTGACCACAACAGCCGCACCTTGAGCCAGAATTAACCATCGCTGTCGTGTGAGACCACGTTGCTGAAATAGTCAGAACACAAATCTCGTTGCTGAAACAGCCCACGATTTGCGATGTTGAAACAACATACAACAACAGTAACAAGAAGATAAATAAAGAAGCTCTTACTCCAACCACAACAACAACACCTCACTCAACACCTTTTCAACTATTGTTATAGCATTCTGTTACGGGAGACCAGGATATCCTATTCCAGTATAGAGATTAGATTTGACTAAGAATAGGACTCAGATGTACACATGTAATTTGATGATCAAATTGTATCGAGGGGATTCTCCTCTTTAAATAAGAGGAAAACATCATTAGAGAGGACCTTCTTCTGGGATAAGAAAGGATTTACAGAGAAGGACGTGTTTTACTTCAGACATTGTAATATGATATAGTTGACAGATGAATAAAAGATTATTCTGAGCATTCCTTCCTAGTTCCTTTCGTTTCTGGGGAATCTTCTGAGAAGGGAGGGCCCACCTTCTTCAAAAGATTCACCCATTATCTCTATAGTGTGTTAGTGTTATTTTTGTTCATGCCTTGATTAAATTTTGTTTTGCTGAAACACTACTCTACTGAACTCTGTTTTGATGAAACTCTGTTTTACTGGTTGTTACATTGTTTTCATATAATTCATGCTTGGGTAACTGTTAATCATTCTAGTTAGCAATCCTGTTTGGTGAATTTATGAAAGTTTGATAATCAGGGACAGGTGTTGAAGATTCCTGATTGGGGAATAGGGTCTGGTTCTTTGTTAAGAGATAGTTATCCTTCATTGTGTGTCAATGATTTCGATTAGTAATGAGTTCATGAAAGTGTGATGATCAGAAATAGGTGTTGAAGATTCCTGCTTGGGGAATAGGGTCCAGTTATCTGTTACAGAATATTTGGTTGTTCCTTTTGCAGTAGCTTGAAGGATTTCTTTCCTAGGTTGTTATTTATTAATGTGATCCAGGATTCTTTGGATAATTATTTCTTTAAACTTTGAACTCTACAATAGGTAGGTTGCTTTCCTGTAATTCAAAGTAGAACTTCAGTTTGGTCAAGGCAAGGTGTGATTAATGTATTTTTACTACAAATCTAGATTGCTTTTGAGATTGAGCATATACAGTGTGTGATTACCTTTGAAATAAACAGACTTCCTTGGGTTGACAATTTATGTAGCACTTGATTGTTTAGTTAAATAAGAAATTACAGTGACCAACAGTTGGTGGATGATAAAATGGTAAAAGGGTGAGCAGGAACATGCACCCACATGAATGCATGCACATTTCTAGGAATGTGTATGCATTCTTGATGTTATAGGTTTGAAAAACCAAAAACCTCCACTCAATGTACCACATAGTCACATTCATAAGAATGCATGTGTGTTCCTAGGAATGCACATCTGTTCATGCCTTGTCCTTTTTTAAGGGACCACATGCATGATTTGTGCCCATTTGGAAAGACTACACCTCGTGTTTTTTAGAATCATTAGGAAAATTTGAAGGGGCAGAGAACCAAGCATCTACAATATATGAAGATCGTGTCCAAATGAAGCTAGGTATGTTTGATTTATCTTCTTTTATTCTCACTCTAGCAATTTTTTACTTTGACAATGGATCTTGAATCTAGAACAAATTTCTTCTATGTGGATAGGGTAATTTATCTCCTTATCTATCACTTGAATGGACATCTTCCTCTTCTAACAGTGACAAAATCTAAATCTCCAATTTTTCATTCAATTCCCAACAAATCAATCAACAATAATCATAAGATTTTGAACCCTAATCAACTCAGCATGACTCTTCTACTCTTCTTGAGTGCTCGATCTCTTTCTTGATGTATGGAATATTGAATTCCTATATTACTATAATGCAATATTGATTTCTCTTCTTTTGTTTCACAACATGGCCCATTTGAATAAAGTAATGAACCCGAAAATCTTCCATCTTCATAAGGCCTTGGGAATCCTCAAGGTTTGGTTGCTTTACAAGTTTTGGTTTCACTGGATTTCAATACCTCTTTAATTTGATTTCTATGTTTCATTGAAAGTAAAATGCAATATGATAGCAATATATTTTATGTCAATGTTAAGTCACTTTTCATAAATGTCTTCTAAAAATATTTAAGATAATGATACGCTATTTCTTGATGAACTTTATATATAGATTTGAAATATAATGAGAGCCCCTAACTTCAATGAATTTTATATGGTTTGTGCCATGAACAAACTTTGTATACAATAAACCCAAGGTACACCAATTCCTTTTCAAATGACTCACACTTCTTCAAATTAATTCACAACTCTTCTTTAACCAAAGTCTCAAACATCAATGTTAGATGTTCTAGATGCACATATTTTCTCTCATTGTTTATCAAAATATCATCTAGATACATAGCCACAAATTTATGAGTGTATAATAGCAACAACATTATCATCAATTGAGTTATTGTACCGCAATTGTACTTGGCACACTAATCATCCTAGATTACATAACTAACTAATCATAGTCCTTTTGTATTGAATATTTGGTGCCACAAAATTTTTCCATCAAATCATCCATACTCGATAAAGGAAATCTACTTGTGGATGTGATCTTATTCAATTCTAGACTATATATAAACATTCTCCAATAACCATCCCTCTTTTGTGTAATAAATATTGCAACCATACAAAAACTCATTGTTGTGAGAAATCTTATACCACAGATAGGATAAGATCCCCTTTGGACCAAAAACCTTATCTTTGGTCAAAAGACAGAAGTAAACAAATGGTTGCTAATATCCCTATAGAGTGTAATAGTTTCATGGAGTGTGTCTGAATTTTCCTCCAGTGTATGTTTGCATGACTTACTCCAGTTTCTGAGAGTGTTGACAGGAGTCTTCCCAACTAGACTAAGTATTTGGTTATGGTCGAGAACGTTCAAGAACTGGTTAAGAAGAAGAAGAAAAAAATACTCGAAAATTTTATCTGAAGAGATGAAGAAAAATCAAGACCAACTTCAATGTCTGATCATCAGCTCAGCATTCCCATCATTGACATGGCGAAGATTTCAGAAGGATTGCAGAGAGAAGAAGAGATTAAGAAGATTTTTGCGTCTTGTAATGAATGGGGCTTCTTCCAAGTATCATTTGATCAATTCCTTCTTTCTTGGTCTCACAAACTATTTTAGAAGAACCAAAACTAAGCATATTATCATGGGTTTTGTATTTTGTGAATCACAGTATCGAAAACTAATTAATATATGTTGTTTAGAGAGTTGAGAAGGCGTTTTTCCAGCTTCCTTTGGAGGAAAACCAGAAGCATGCAGTGAAGAGTTCTGACCAGACATTGGTCAGGGATTTTTCATTGAAGGCATTACGTTTGCATACTTCCTAGAAGACTATGCATGGAGTCTCTTATTAGACATGAAATTTAGTCAGAAAAAAACATGCTTCAGAATGAGC
>WSFP011514156.1:0-12693 GCA_009831015.1 Picea engelmannii | reverse complement strand
TATATATATATATATATATGTTGCAGGACTGCTGGGAGGGGGATGTGTTGAAAAAGAGACCACGATGGCTAAAGAAAGGTGGTGGAAGGCACCTGGAATGGTGGCGCTAACTTCCACCAAAAACCAATACCTTATTTGGTCTTCACTGGCCCAGAGAACCAAGAGCGGCGCGCTGGCCGCGAAATGAATTACTCACCAGGATGGTAGGTGAAGAGGCTCCTCATGAGTTAATGAGGGATGGGGGTGAACCGCCCATCCGTTGAGGCCTCAGACCTGACCACCGCGGGGAAATTCATGCCACACACAACCTCACCGAAAAAGAAAAGGCAGGTAAAAGGTGTGGAAGGGGGGGACGCAAGGAGAGAGATCACAGGGAAAGATCGAAAAAACTCTGGAACAAAATACAGAGTGAGTGATAGCAGAGAAGAGGGGGAGTAACCTTTGTTCTCGATCGCTGAAGAACAGAGACAGAGAGTCTCAAGCATCGTGGTCTAGCTCGGGGGTGGCTAGTGGTAAATCCATTCAGAATCACTGAGCCTATGGTTGGGTTGAAACGAGCACCCCTCTCAGCAGTTGCATCACACCTGGTGTTTTCTGATAAGTGTTATATCTTGTATCTTGAATTTAAATATTCTGACATGTATGCTCATGGTTTGTGAAATTATGAATGATTTATGTATACGACTGTCTGTATGGTGTTTGATCAGAAATGGTGGTTGCATGCTTATATTGGGAAGACCATATATGACTTACGTATATATTTGTATATATGTATATTTTGAACGGATTCAGTATTCAAGTCTGTTCTCAGGAAATCTATTCCCTTATTTTATCTCAAGTAATGCCTTGGATAGATCTTCCCACAGGGACACCCTTTTTAAAGTTTACCCAAGAATCTGCCGGAGGATTTTATGACGTAAGTCTGAAAAACCCTGCACGAGAGAGAGAATGGTCCTCTTAGACTTAAGACATTTCAGCGTTTCGGCACCCAGGGTATCTAGGTGCGGGTCCTCTTGTACTCGTGAGTCCCAAAACCTCGACCAACGAAATCCCAAAATAACAGCGTGTGGATGAATTAAGGACCTTTCGATGGTTCGGTACCCAGGATACCCTTCCTCTTTCTAAATGCATGAATGAGATCCTTTTGGAGGATCTAAGGTCGGTTACGACCGTTAAATTGAATGAAGGAATGCAGGCGTTAATGCCTCGACCCCTTTTTAACCTTCGTAAGTAGTGAGGAAATTGGGACTGTCGATTCCAAGACCCATGGGAGTATCTGGATCGTCCAGCTGTAGAGTACACGTGGCGGCCGATAAGTGTTTCGGCTTTTCGGCACCCAGGAGATCAGAGGGTAAGAACCCTTGTCCTCATGACTCGTGAAATCCCGACATATGAAATCCCGAAATGCTAGCATGTGGGTAAGTTATGAGTTTTCAGAGTTTCGGTACCCGGGACACCTAAGGGTAAATTCCCTCGTACTCGCTAGTCCTGAAATCCCGATTAGCAAAACCCCGAAATGAACTAGCATGGATGAGTTGTGATGTTTCGGCGTTTCGGTACCCGGGACACCTAAGGGTAAATTCCCTTGTACTCGCTAGTCCCGAAATCCCAATTAGCGAAACCCCGAAATGGTCTAACGTGGATTTGAGTCTTGATGTTTCGGTGTTTTGGCACCCATGGTATCTAAGTGCGAGTTTCCTTGTACTCGCAAGTCTCGAAATCCCGACTTGCGAGACCCCGAAATAAGATGAGTAGGTTTAAGAGTTGGTATTTCGGAGTTTCAGCTCCCGGGAAACCTAGGTGCGAGACCTCCTGTCGTCACACATCCCGAAATCCCGATGGAGGATATCCCGAAATAGTGAAGCATGTTAGATTTTGGTGTTTCGGAGTTTCAGCTCCCGGGAAACCTAGGTGTGAGACCTCCTGTCGTCGCACATCCCGAAATCTCGATGGAGGAAACCCCGAAATAGTGAAGCATGTTAGAGTTTGGTGTTTCAAAGTTTCAGCTCCCGGGAAACCCAGGTGCGAGACATCCTGTTGTCGCACATTTCGAAATCCCAATGGAGGAAACCCCGAAATAGTGAAGCATGTTAGAGTTTGGCGTTTCGGAGTTTCGGCTCCCGGGAAACCTAGGTGCAAGACCTCTTGTCGTCGCACATCCTGAAATCCCGATAGTAAACCTCAAAAGGTGGAGTGACATGTTTTTAATCTGAGGCCTTTCTAGTTATGACAAACTATTGGTCCCCTTCGGATTTCGGCACTTCGAGAGACAAGAGAGAAAAGGAAATACATGTATCGTGATTTCTCGAATCACGAAAGCCGACGAGCACCTCTCCGATAAGGCCTGTGGTCATAGTCGTCGATCATATGAGTACGGATAAGGGATGGCAGGGTCTATATCAGGCCCCATAGGTAATCGGGGAATCCTATTACTCAGTGAAAACAAGGAAAAAGCCGAAAATTTTTCTAGCCCCATGGTGGGTGTGTTACAAATTGGTATCAAAGCATGGTTACGACACTTGGCCTGCTTGGGCTCATGAACGGGTTGCGCAGAGACTCCACTCAGAGTACTGTTAAAAGGAGTAACCCCCTGTCTTAACCTTCTTAATTAAAAGTCAAAGTTAAGAATGAAAAACTCTTATGGTGTGTGTGCATGTGAAAAATATGAATTATGTACTGGTTATAAATGAAAATAAACATTGACTAACAACCAACGTTTTTCTTTTGCACACAAAGCGGAAGATTAACCGCGGGAAATTTCAGACGTATAGAATGGTGACTCACCATAAAGTGGGGGAGGGCTCCCACAATAGAGACGAAGAATCTGATGAAAGGAGGGCGGTAGGGACCCCTCCAGATCTAGCCGAGATTGTGAGGAGTCTCATGGTCGAATTACAAAGCTGCAAGGCTGACAATGAGAGGATGATGAAAGAACAAGAAAAGCAAATAGAAATTAATGCATTTTTACTGCAAATCTTATCCGACCTACAAAGACAATTGCAACATGAACCTGCGGTACATAAACATGGTCATATCAGTGGCCACACTGAGAGGAGCACCTCGAAAAAGGTCCATCCCAGAGGTAAAGGACAAGCGGCGAACAATTCCTCTGGGAAGGAAGCTGGCGGTTCGGAGGGCTCTTCTAGTAGCAGAACTAGTTCTTATTCCCGAAGAAGACAGAAGAAGCGAAAGCTTTCCAAGGGTCATAAATTTGAAGAATTCAGGAAGGCCAAACCACCCTCCTTCGACGATGAAATAAAGAAGGGAGAGGAAGCAGAGGCCTAGCTTCTTGGACTAAAGAAGTATTTCAGAGTCCATGACTTCTCAGAAAACTTGAAAACCCAAGTAGCCACCTTCAACTTGAATGGAAAGGCTTCCATTTGGTGGGAAGACCTTAAGAATGTGAAAGGGGTTCACGAAGAGGACCTGTCTTGGGAGCAATTTGAGAAATACTTCCGGAATAAGTATTTGTCGAAAAAATATTTCGACGAGAAGACTAAAGAGTTTTATGAACTCAAACTGAGACAACTCACTATAGAAGAATATGTCAACAAATTCCTCGATTTGTTGAGGTATGTACCGTATATAAAAGAAGAAAGGGCAAAGGTACAACGCTTCATCAGCAGACTACCTAAGGACTATCGGAACAGAATTGAATTTGATGAGCCAAAGACCCTAGAAGGCACTATCCGAAAGGCAACCTATTGTCATGAACAACTTGGACATCGAACAGAACCTCGCGAAGGATGGAAACAGAAGAATAGTTAGAGATTTCAGAAAAAGGGGATTAAATTCCCTGAATTTAAGAACTATAAGAAGAACCCAAGAATGAGCTTCCCAGCCTGGAGTGTACACCAACAGAATTTTCCCTCCTTGGGTGGAAATAAAACTTCTGGATCCATACCAATGAAGACCGACTAGCAGCCCATAAAGCCAGATTGGACTGTTACCATAAAACCTTAGAATGTGTAAGTAAAGAAGGGAAAAGGATAACCCTTCAAGGGATCCAAAAACCTGTCTCGGTGAGACAAATATCAGCTCTGCAAATGAGAAAGTATTGCCAAAAAGGATGTCCCCTATATGCAGTACAGGTGTTGAAAACTATTGAAGATGACAAACCAAGCCTCGAAGACCACCCTACCTTGAGAGAATACAGAGATGTGTTTCCGGAAGAGGTACCGGGTCTACATCCGAGAAGAGACATAGACTTCTCGATAGAGCTTGCACCAGGAGCGGTGCCAGTGTCTAGGACACCCTACCAGATGAGCACACCCGAGTTAGTTGAACTCAAATTGCAATTAAGAGAAATGATGGATAAGGGCTATATCCGACCCAACGTGTCTCCATGGGGAGCACCAGTCCTATCTGTGAAAAAGAAGGATGGTACCCTTAGACTGTGTATAGATTATAGACAACTCAATAAGGTAACCATAAAGAACAAGTACCCCTTGCCCAGGATCGATGACCTATTCGATCAATTGGGGGGTGCGTCTATTTTCTCAAAGATTGACTTGAGGTCGGGATACCATCAAGTCTGAATTAAGGGTGAAGACATCCACAAAACTGCCTTCCGAACGAGGTATGGTCACTATGAGTTTGTGGTAGTGCCATTTGTTTTAACCAATGCCCCTGCCACTTTCATGTGCTTGATGAACAATGTACTCAGCAAATTCCGAGACAAATTTGTGCTGGTTTTTATTGACGATGTATTAATTTACTCCAAGAATAGAGAAGAGCATGAAGAGCATCTTAGGCTTGTGCTGCAAGTGCTAAGAGAACATCAGCTCTATGCCAAATTCAACAAATGTGAATTCTTCCAGAAGCAAATACATTACTTAGGCCATGTTCTATCCGAAGAAGGAGTAGCAGTAGACCCTGACAAAATCAGATCTATCATGGAATGGCCTACCCCAAAGGATGTTTCGGATATCAGATCCTTTATGGGATTAGCAGGATACTATAGGAGATTTATAAAAGGATTCTCCAAGATTGGTTGTCTAATCATTGCCCTCCAGAGGAAGGGGACAAAATTCATGTGGACACAGAAATGTGAAGAAAGATTTCAAACCCTGAAACATCTACTGACCCACGCACCCATGTTGAAGATCGTCGATCCTGAAGCCGACTTCCTCGTGTGCATAGATTCCTGTAAGGAAGGGCTTGGAGGAGTCCTTATGCAAGGAGGAAGTGTGGTCTACTATGAATCCAGGAAATTGAATGAGCACGAAGTCAACTATGTGACCCATGATCTAGAGCTGGCTGCCATAGTGCATGCTTTGAAAATGTGGAGGCATTACCTCCTGGGAAGAAAATTTGTACTTATGACAGATCACTGTGGATTGCGATATCTGTTTGACCAACCGAAGCTCAATGCCAGACAAGCTAGGTGGATGGTCCTCCTTAGTAAGTTTGATTTTGAAATCAAACACATTAAAGGAAAAGAAAATAGGGTGATGGATGCCCTTAGCAGAAGCATGAAAACAATTCACCTGGCCGCGGTGAGCACCTGCAAGACGGATGTCAAGGAAAGAGTCAGAAATGCACAAGAGACAGACACATTCTTCCAGACCGTGACCTCTTTCCTGCAGCAAGAACCCACAGGGATAAAGTATGGAGGCTACCAGATGATGGAAGGAGGTCTGCTCACTTACCGAAGCAGATTGTATATCCCAGATTGTGACGATTTGAAGAGGTTCATACTGGATGAACTACATAAAATACCCTATTATGGTCATCCAGGATACCAAAAAATGATCACAACCACTAGGAAACAATTCTATTGGCCTGGATTGAAGAAAGACATAGTTGAGTACCTAGCCAAATGCATAGAATGCCAACAGGTAAAAGCAGAACACCGACACCCAGCATGATTATTACAACCTCTACCAATCCTGGAATGGAAACGGAAAACCATCTCCATGGATTTCATCACCGGATTACCAACCTCGACCAAACAGAATGACGCCATCATGGTAGTGGTGGATAAATTTAGCAAGTCCCCTCACTTTATCCCCGTCAAGTCAACTTGTAAGGCAATAGACATCACCAACTTATTCCTGAAGGAGATATTTAAACTGCATGGTATGCCGAAAGAGATTGTGTCTGACAGAGACACAAAATTCACTTCCAACTTTTGGAAATCACTAATGGCGGGTTTAGAGACCAAGTTATTGTTTAGCACCGCCTATCACCCTCAAACCGACGGACAGACATAAAGAGTGAACCAAACACTAGAAGACATGTTATGAATGCATGTAATGCAACAACCTAAGAAGTGGGAAGACTACCTGCCACTGGTGGAATTCTCTTACAACAACGGCTACCAAGAATCCTTAAGGATGAGTTCGTTTGAAGTCCTCTATGGTAGACCGTGCAACACTCCTGCTAGTTGGAGTAATCTCGTAAACATAATTATTTTTGGACCCAACATGTTGAAAGAAATGGAACAACAAGTGACTCAGATAAAACAAAACCTGAAAGTCGCTCAGGACCGACAGAAAAGCTACGCCGACCAAAAGAGAACCCCAAGAGAGTTCAAGATGGGAGACCATGTATATCTCAGAGTTAGACCCAAAAAGAATTCTCTGAAAATGGGAGCATGTGCCAAGTTGGCACCTTGATATTGTGGACCCTTTGAAGTTCTAGATAGAGTGGGACCTGTAGCCTACAAGCTAGCACTTCCTCCCACAGTAAAAGCACATAATGTTTTCCATGTTTCATTATTGAAGAAATATGTACATGATTCTAATCATATAATTGATTGGTCTGTGATCCAGGTGGAACCGAAGGGAGAATTTCTACCAGAACCTCAATGCATATTGGACAGAAAGGAAACCTCACTCTGGAACCAAACCATTGCACAAGTCAAGGTGCAGTGGAGACATTTTGGCCCATATGAGGCTACATGGGAAATGGAGGATGCCATGAAACAGGCATATCCAATTTTGTTTACCTCTGTACATACATGTCATGATGATAGATAGAACATTGAGGACAATGTTCCTTTAAGGGGGGAGGGAATTGTAACACCCTATTTTCCCCAGTGTGTAAAAATAATTATGCTGGCCAAGAACTGTGGCAAACTCAAAGATGTGAATGTGTGATTTTGAATGGGCCTTAGTATACAAGGTCGACGAATGTAAATTAACATTATATATATATGTGTGTGTGTGTGTGTGTGTGTGTGTGCTGAAAAAGAGACCACGATGGCTAAAGAAAGGTGGTGGAAGGCACCTGGAATGGTGGCGCTAACTTCCACCGAAAACTAATACCGTATTTGGTCTTCATTGGCTCGGAGAACCAAGAGCGGCTTGCTGGCCCCGAAATGAATTACTCGCCAGGATGGTAGGTGAAGAGGCTCCTCATGAGTTAATGAGGGATGGGGGTGAACCACCCATCCATGGAGGCCTCAGACCTGACCACTGCGGGGAAATTCGTGCCACATGCAACCTCGCTGAAAAAGAAAAGGCAGGTAAAAGGTGTGGAAGGGGGGGACGCGAGGAGAGAGATCACAGGGAAAGATTGAAAAAACTCTGGAACAAAATACAGAGTGAGTGATAGCAGAGAAGAGGGGGAGTAAACTTCGTTCTCGATCGTTGAAGAACAGAGACAGAGAGTCTCAAGCATCATGGTCTAGCTCGGGGGTGGCCAGTGGTAAATCCGTTCGGAATCGTTGAGCCTACGGTTGGGTGGAAACGAGCACCCCTCTCAGCAGTTGCATCACACCTGGTGTTTTCTGATAAGTGTTATATCTTGTATCTTGAATTTAAATATTCTGACATGTATGCTCATGGTTTGTGAAATTATGAATGATTTTTGTATAAGACTGTCTGTATGGTGTTTGATCAGAAATGGTGGTTGCATGCTTATATTGGGAAGACCATATATGACTTACGTATATATTTGTATATATGTATATTTTGAACGGATTCAGTATTCAAGTTTGTTCTTGGGAAATCTATTCCCTTATTTTATCTCAAGTAATGCCTTGGATAGATCTTCCCACAGGGACACCCTTTTTAAAGTTTACCCAAGAATCTGCCGGAGGATTTTATGACGTAAGTCTGAAAAACCCTGCACGAGAGAGAGAATGGTCCTCTTAGACTTAAGACATTTCGGCGTTTCGGCACCCGGGGTATCTCGGTGCGAGTCCTCTTGTACTCGCGAGTCCCGAAACCCCGACCCGCGAAATCCCAAAATGACAGCGTGTGGATGAATTAAGGACCTTTCGGTGGTTTGGTACCCAGGATACCTTTCCTCTTGCTAAATGCACGAATGAGATCCTTTTGGAGGATCTAAGGTCTGTTACGACTGTTAAATTGAAAGAAGGAACGCAGGCGTTAATGCCTCGACCCCTTTTTAACCTTCGTAAGTAGCGAGGAAATCGAGACCGTGAATTCCAAGACCCATGGGAGTACCTGGACTGTCCAGCTGTAGAGTACACGTGGCGGCCAGTAAGCGTTTCGGATTTTCAGCACACGGGAGATCAGAGGGTAAGAACCCTTGTCCTCACGACTCGTGAAATCCCGACATATGAAATCCCAAAATGCTAGCGTGTGGGTAAGTTATGAGTTTTCGGAGTTTCAGTACCCAGGACACCTAAGGGTAAATTCCCTTGTACTCACCAGTCCCGAAATCCCGATTAGCGAAACCCTGAAATGAACTAGCATGGATGAGTTGTGATGTTTCGGCGTTTCGGTACCCGAGACACCTAAGGGTAAATTCCCTTGTACTCGCCAGTCTCGAAATCCCGATTAGCGAAACCCCGAAATGGTCTAACGTGGATTTGAGTCTTGATGTTTTGGCACCCGGGGTATCTAAGTGCAAGTTTCCTTGTACTCGCAAGTCCCGAAATCCCGACTTGCGAAACCCCAATGAAAGAAACCCTGAAATAAGATGTGCAGGTTTAAGAGTTGGTATTTCAGAGTTTCGACTCTCGGGAAACCCAGGTGCGAGACCTCCTGTCGTCGCACATATCGAAATCCCGATGGAGGATATCTCGAAATAGTGAAGCATGTTAGAGTTTGGTGTTTCAGAGTTTCAGCTCCCGGGAAACCCAGGTGCGAGACCTCCTGTCGTCGCACATCCCGAAATCCCGATGGAGGAAACCCCGAAATCGTGAAGCATGTTAGAGTTTGGCGTTTCGGAGTTTCGGCTCCTGGGAAACCCAGGTGCAAGACCTCCTGTCGTCGCGCATCCCGAAGTCCCGATGGAGGAAACCCCGAAATAGTGAAGCATGTTAGAGTTTGGCGTTTCGGAGTTTCGGCTCCCTGGAAACCCAGGTGTGAGACCTCCTGTTGTCGCACATCCCAAAATCTCGATGGAGGAAACCCTTAAATAGTGAAGCATGTTAGAGTTTGGTGTTTCAGAGTTTCGGCTCCCGAGAAACCCAGGTGCGAGACCTCCTGTCGTTGCACATCCCGAAATCCTGATGGAGTAAACCCTGAAAGGTGGAGTGACATGTTTTTAATCTGAGGCATTTCTAGTTATGACAAACTATTGGTCTCCTTCAGATTTCATCACTTCGAGAGACAAGAGAGAAAAGGAAATATATGTATCGCGATTTCCCGAATCGCGAAAGCCGACGAGCACCTCTCTGATAAGGCCTGTGGTCATAGCCGCCGATCATATGAGTACGAATAAGGGATGGCAAGGCCTGTATCAGGCCCCATAGGTAATCGGGGAATCCTATTCCTCGGTGAAAACAAGGAAAAAGCCGAAAATTTTTCTAGCCCCGTGGTGGGTGTGTTACACGATTCCTTTCCTTCCATATTGCCCAAATGATCATTCTGGGGATGAGGGTCCAACAAAGATTCACCTCTTCGTTTTCGCTTAGTTCTCTTTCCAGATGTTGATAGTTGCAGATATATTACCTCTAATCCTATTAGACTGTTGGAAGATGCCTACCGCCCAGTCCCAGACTTCTGTTATGTAGGTCATTCATCCAGGAGATGGTTCGTTGTTTCCTCCTTTGCTTCACATAGGTGACATCTGGAAGGACCTATGAATCCTCTCTTCCTTAGGTTTTCCCAAGTTAAGCTTCGATTGTGGAGTATTATCCATTGGAAGTTTTTTATTTTTGGCCAATGGGGGTTGTTCCAGAGCTTATCCCATTGATGCGTCGAGTCTTCTTGGTCTTGGTTCGCTATATAGTGGCAGACTTCTTTGAGATTGAATTCCCCACCGTCTTTGTGCCCCCATCTTTGCTGGTCATTTCCGTCCGTGACTGCAATTTTTTGTCTCCCCAATTCCTTCTCCACCTCTTTTACTGTTGTTTCGGTCTGGTCTCTATTCTGTGGGGTGAGAGTGTTCTAGATTCTCCATTTGTTGCGATCTGTTTCTTGTTTCCAGTAATGGTAGACTTTGATTTTGCCTTGTGCCATCATCTCCTGTTGGAGTTTCTCCCGGCCCGATTTTTCCATTCTAGGTTCATGTTGCCAGGCATCCTCCCAGAATCTGGCGGTTCTGCCATTTCTTACTTCCCAAAAACTGTGTGTCTGGATCCAGGCCTTGTTGTGCTAGGCTAGGTTCCAGATGGTGGAACCTTCCTTGGTGCCTCTGAAGCGGATTTTGTCCTGGTCGCATATGTCCGGGGCATACTTTGCCTTCCACAGGTTGACCCATGGCATAGTATTTTCTTTGACCCAACACCACCAAAGTTTCACCCCATAGGTGTCATTGGTAACTTGAGGGTCGTGTAACCCCATGACTCCTTTTCTTTTTGGTTTACAAACCTTCTCCCAAGCCACCAGTGCCCATTTTTTCCTTGTTTCCGCTCCTCGCCACAGGAAGTCCCTTTGTATGGTTCTTATTTTTTGTAGTATCCCCTTGGGGGTTGGGAAAACAAACATCATAAAGGTTGGAATAGCTTGCAAAATTGACTTGGTTAGGGAAGAGTTTCTTGATCTTACCCGAGTTTATCAGTAGCGCTCCAAGCTCCTGTAGGGCTACACTATTTGATTCCCTACCTCTTTTCCTATGTGTTTGCTTGGGTGAGAGCTATGGTTGTCCCTCACTGGCTTTGACTCCTAGGTGTCCAATCTCCCCATGTGTAAGCTTTAGGCCTCTAACTTTGGCTTCCTCCCTTAGGAGGAACATTTATTGGACGCAGTCAAGTTGCTCTGTTGGTACACTGTCTACTCCCTATCTTTTCCATTGCTCCAGTATGTTCGTGAGATCTATCCCTTCCTTTTCCACAAGCTCTCTGAGTTCAGGGTCTTCTGTGCCTACTTCGCTTGGTGTCATTTCCGCATCTCCCTCTGCTTCTTGCATGGGGGTTGTTGTCGTCTCTGATTCCTCCCTCCATCGGGGTTGCACAACTTCCCTGTTCCTTCTGGTTACTTGGCCGGTTGGTGGGCTCGTTTGTTGTTTGTTCTTTGACTTCCTGAGCTTTTGCTGTATCCTTATCGTCTTCTGCCCCTTTATTGGTTTTATCCCATCCTTCCATTTTATTCTGGACCTCTGGGTTATTTCCTGCTGGGGCTTTACTCTGCTTTTTGTTGGCTTTGCTTCTGGGGTTTGGTTTTACGAACCCATCCTCATCCTGCTGTGGTTTGGGGTTTTTCGTTTCCTATTTTTTATTAAGAGGGCATTCCCTGATCAGGTGACCATGTTCATGGCATCTTCTGCATCTGAAAGGGATCTGTTCGTAATCAATGTTTTGGATCCATTCCTCATCCCTAAATTCGAGGCTTATGGCTTCTGGGAGTGCTCCCTACACATCCATCTCTATACATATTCTTGCGTAAGATGTATATCTCCCTTTCAGGGTGGCTTATGTGGTCTTTATATATTTCCCCAGTTTGTTTCCTATTGCTTCAAAAGTAGAGGGTAACCAGTAGTCTAAATGTAGGGAATAGAATCTCAGCCAGACTGACACCTTTTTGAAGGTCTCTTTTTCTGGGGAGAAAATTTCCTTCCATGGCTGCATGTACAGTCCTGCTGATGCATGGAAGTATGGCCCTCCTTCAAAGACTCTATCTCTGTCCTCCAGGTTTATGAAGACTGCTGTGAAGAAGCCTTTCGAGCCCAGATGGAGCTCCACTTCCCCATTTGGCTTCCAGTGATATTTGATCCAGTTGCGCAGTGTTCTTTTGGTGGGCCACAAGCCCATAAACTTGCAGATTAGTGCATGCGCCTTCATTTGATCCCTGTAGAGTTGCGTCTGCGGATCCTCTAGTATCACCTTGGGTATCATTGTTGTTTTGGGTTTGCACGGGTTGCGCCCTTCTACCCGGTTGGTCTTCGCTGTGTCTTGCATCTCATTCTAGGTTTCTCCGGCTTCCTCTTCAATGCACTCACTTTTGCCCTGGTTCCTTTCCTGACCTTTTTTTGGGTCTGAACCTGAGGTGCCTGTCATTGGTGCCTTGAAAAATACGCCCCTTGGCCCTTTCCCTCTGTCTAGCACTACCTGTTTGTATGAGGGGGTACCCTTACCCCCCCGTTTGGTGCTCATGCTGTCCTCTGTTATGGCCGCGACTGTCAAAACCCTAGCTTGCAATTGCTCTGCCTAAAACATTTCCAATGAACACTTCACTCATCATCATGGGAGAAACCACCATATTTTTTATGGAGTTTGGTGTTACAAATGTGGAAGAAATGACATATATATAGAGGCTCATGGCACAATCAACCTTCCATCTCATTAACTTAGCTAACACAGAGTTTAGTGAGATGAAACCTCCATTTTCTTAT
>WSFP011514149.1:0-12904 GCA_009831015.1 Picea engelmannii | reverse complement strand
AGGCTCTCCAACCTTCATCTGGGAGCATAAGCTAAAAAGATTCAAATCGACCCTCAAGCATTGGGTTAAATTCAACAAAGAAAAAGATCAAGAAGCCAAAAGAAAGAAAATTAAGGAAATGGAAGAAAACATAATGGAAATGGAAAAGGGACTCCCCTCTCACCCTCTTCTTTTAAAAGAACAATAGGATTTTATTGAGTATCAAAAAATTCTCCACTCAGAGGAGGAAACTTGGAGGCTCAAATCTCGAATTCTTTGGCTCAAATTAGGAGATAGAAACACAAGATTCTTTCAGAGACAAACCAAAGACAGACTATGGAGGAACAAGGTGAAGGAAATCACAAAGGAATATGGAACAAAAATAAATGACTTTCAATAAATCCAGGAAGAAGCCAAAACATATTTTGAGCATATTGTAACTGAGTAAGGCTTTGCCAATCTAAACACTCAAGAAGATCTGTTGCTAAACATTCCGAATGTTGTAACCCAAGAAGTCAATGCCAAGATAAATCAAGAGGTCATAGAAAAATAACTTTATGAAGCCCTCTCCCAACTTCACCCAGACAAATCTCTAGGCCCAGATGGCTTCAATGCCCACTTCTATAAAAAATGTTGGCACACAATTAAAAAAGATCTCCTGAGAATGATCAAATATGTCCAGAAATCTACAAAGCTGGGGGGCAACACAAATTCCACTTTTCTAGCACTTATACCAAAAGACTCAAATCCATCCTCTTTCTCTAGAGTCATGCCCATATCCTTATGCAATGTCTCTTAGAAACTCATCAAAAAAATCATTTCCAATTGAATCAAACCTCTCCTCCATAAGCTTATCTCCCCAAACCAAAGTGGATTTGTAGAAAAGAGACAAATGATCGACAACATCATCCTGGTCCAAGAAGCCATACACTCCATCAGGGACCGAGGAGATCAAGGAGTGATCATAAAAATAGACACGGCCAACGCTTTCGACAGGGTGAGACATACATTTATGTTTGCAATTTTACGAAAATTTGGCTTCAGTCCATAATTTGTTGCTTGGATCCTGCATTTCCAAGCCATGGATTGCTCCTCTGATTAACGGGTGGCCAACAAAATTCTTCAAAAGTTCCAGAGGGTTGAGGCAAGGTTGCCTCCTTTCCCCCCTCCTCTACATAATTATGGCAGAAATTCTCAGAAGGCAGCTGGAAAATGATTGCGCCTCTAAAGACATTCCTGGTATCAAAATCTCTCGGGGGACAAAGAGAATAAATCACTCCCAATTCGCTGATGACACTCTCCTCATTGGAGGTGCCTCCATTTTCATAGCCAAGAGATTAAAAAATGCTCTGGATAATTTCACCCAGGCCTCGAGAGCCCTCATAAATAGTTCCAAATCCAATATCTACACCTGGAACACTCCCCCGAGAATAGGCCACTTAATAGCAAACATCTTTTATTCCCTTATCATAGAAAAATGGCAAACCTTCAGATACCTTGGCATCCCAATATGCCTTAAATATCTTCCCAATTTAGCCTGGAACCAAATCCTCGACAAAATAAAAAACAAGCTGGATCAATGGGGCTCCTTCTGGCTCAACCTGGCCGGCTGAATTGTTCTTTTAAAATCAATCCTCTTTGCTCTCCCCATTTTTCAGTTCTCCTCTCTTCTTGCACCTCATAGCATCAAGATCTCGATCTCCCATCTCCTAAGACGCTTTCTCTAGAAAGGGGGAAAGACTGAAAGAAAAAAATTTCACCTTGTCAACTGGGATATTGTAAAACATCCAAAAGAAAATGGAGGCCTGGCCATAAAATACCCTACCCTCTCCAACCTGGCTATGGGAGAAAAAATCTTATGGAATCTTATTTCGGGAAGGATGGACTAGTGCAAAAAATTATCTTAAAGAAATACCTAATAGGGGACAGACTCAGATGTTTAGAACAACACACTCCCTGAGCAATGGATCTCCAATCGAGAAGCTTATTTATGCCTCCATCCCCCTCATTAAAATCCATCTCACCTGGATACATGGGAATGGGAGAAAAATCCTTATTGGAGCAGACAACATCATGGGAAAGCTGCCAATATGGTAGCACATTCAACTTTAACCTCTCATTAACTGGATAAACTCGCAAGGCAAGAAATACATCTCAGATATCTCTTCCTGGAACGTTGATTCAGGAGATTGGATAGGATGGAATCTTCAAAATATTCCAAGCAATCTTCAGGAAGCAGCCCATCAATTGCAAAGTCTTTTGAGAGGCTGCGCCCCCATTCATAACACACTAAAATACAAGAGAGGTTGGGGTAATGGGATTTACTCTGTCAAACAAGGTTATTCACATCTTCTCTCCCAATTAGATCTCCCCCCCAAAGATAAGATCTGGAATTCCCTCTGGCGAAATGACAGTCCTCCTAAGGTAAATTCCTTTTTTTGGATAGTTTCACATGGAAAATTACTTACAGGTTAAAATATTTTCAAAAGGAACATACACAGTCCTTTAATATGTGAGCAGTGTCGCAATGCACAGGAAACCTCTCAACATATTTTCCTCCATTGCCCCTATGTTATCTCTGTGTGGAAATAATCCCTCCAAAGCCTACACAACAAAATCAGATGATCATCCCAACCAAAAGAGATGCTCTCAAATTGGGAATCCTATTATCATGGCTCCTTCAAGAACAAACCTCTCTTCAGAGACTTATTCAAAGCCTTGCCTAAGTACATTTGCTGAAAAATTTGGCTCTCCCGAAATAGGGCCATCTTCTCTAACCTCCACTCCCCCCCATACCTTGTATCTAAAAAAGCCATAGCCCTTCTAGCAGAATTCTTCCTTTCCAAATCCAAACCCATCTCCTTCACCCCCTCCTCCAGCTTAGAATCCGATTGGATCTCCATCATTTTCCTCTCCATCCCTCCCATTTGCCACCCCCCCCTCTAACAAGATCCTCCTGGCAGCTTCATAATGACTTTGAGTTCTCACACTGGCATAATGAGAAACTGACACATACTCTCTAATTCAACGGATCCTCAAATGGAAACCTTGGGGTGGTAGGAGTGGGAGGGGTTATCATTTTCCCAAGAGGAAATAAAAAACTCACCTTCCACTGGAGCCTCAAAATTGCTTCCAATAATATATCCGAAGCTTACGCTCTATATCAAGGCCTTCTCCTTGCCAAAAATATGAACATCCACTCCCTTTCTGTCATCGACGATTCTAAGATAATTATAAATCATGCCCACAAGGGTTCTCACCACCAGAATATCCATTTAAATGCCATATCCCACCGAATCTCTGAAATTACCAAACACTTCTGCAATGTTTCCTTTTTTCATGTACTCAGACGCAATAATCAAATCGCTGATACTCAAGCGAATATGGAAATCACTTTGGAGCCGGGTTCGTTGGTTGTCAATGGCCTCACACAACTAAGCTCCATTCCATGATCTTTTCACCCATCCTGCAAGCACTAGACAATTGGCGGCCAACTCACCTGTTCGCTCAGACCGACACATGGAATATGAATTTGGCCACTAGCATGAACCCTTCACATCACAACACCTCTCCTCTGAATCCTCCTAATGGCACTTGGATCCGGGCTTTCACGCTTATACACCTCACCTCTCGTTACCTTGAAGTTCCCTCTTTCACCTCAACGCGTGCCACTCTTTCCACACCCTCCATCTCCCCCGACTTGGGAAGTCACTTCATCACTCTTCCGGCTGCATCATATTGCCATAACAAGACCTGGAGGGTGATGAATTCACTCGGCATGACTCCATGGGAGTACTATCCATTTAATTCGGGCAATGTGAGAAGTACCAAGATCAACAGAGGGCATGATAGCAGTTCGTGTGCCCATTCAAAAATGGGTAAACGAAATCGTCCTCTGAATCTCATGCAGATAATGGACCATATTAGAAGAATCATGGTGCATCACTTGGGTCTGTTTCATACTCCGAAGAAGAGATATAACTCTACCCCTCCTCTGATTGCAGATATCGACTCTTGCATCATTTAGACAGGCAGTGAAAGCAATCTCATCAAAATGAGAAGGAACACAGGCAACCATCGCGCCATCTTAAAGGAAGAACATAATGAACTGGTTAATACGGTGAAAAATATGCAAATCAATCTCAAATCCCTCTCAACTCAAGTCCTAACCATAATGGAAATCACCATCCAACAACGGGCAGAGCACGAATGGATAAAGGACGAATGTGAGGCACTAAGGCAACAGATAACAATTCTTCAGTTTGGGGTTGGACCTATTTCGCCTTTGGCTTCCCCAACATCTTCTGCAACCATCTCCAATGAAGCCTCTTCTCCTGGACCTCAACCACTACTGGACCTAAATTTGAGGCTATCAATAGAAGAAGAACCTCCAGCACCGGATGTGAACAATATTTAAGTGTATGCTCTGTTTAACAATTTTTTTGTTAGGCTCTTACTGTATGATCTTCACTGTAAAAGATTTGATCGGCCTTAGAATAGTATAAAGTCTCGCCCCCGCTCACCACATACCTACTTGGAGCCTACAGGGAGGCAAATTATGTAATTACAAGCCCTACAAATCACTTTTTGTACTTCTCTTGCGATTATTCACAACTTTTTAATATAAATTTTCTCTGGTTTTTGTTAAAAAAAAGAAGAACGAGTCAACAATTTCATTTTGCTCCCTAGAAATAACAGTGAAGTTTACAACTAATAAATTTTTTCTTCAAGGTCCCACACTTGATTCCTATAATCCCTCAAACAAGGATGTTTGGTTTGACATAAGGCTTTAAACTGATGTATAAAAAGATTTGAATCTCCAAAAATGGATAACTTATCAATATTTAATCTTCTAGCCTTTTCAAGGCCAAGAATAAGAGCTTCATACTCTGCAACATTATTTGTAGTTTCATAGTTTAATTTATAAGAAAAGGAAAATGGATGTTTATTAGGGGAGATAAAATTAATACTATCTCCTGATCCGTCCTTTGAAGAGGCACCATCGAAATACATTTTCCAAACTTTATTAGGATCAACTGGTATTTTATTAATGGTTTCACATATGGAACTTTCTTTATTGATTTCTTCAATAAATGCTAATAGAAAATTTCCTAATTCATCATTCTCAACATATATTGGATGATTTTGTGAATTATTTACATCACTTAAAGTATAAGCAAAATGAGCTTCTCGGTAAAGTATTTAGGTTTTCCCACAAGATACTGGTATAGTTGCATACTATAGATCTAACTGTAGAGTTCCTCCCAATTTGGCACCCTAGTATCTTGAAAGAATCATACCAAATATAGGAGGTACAACAACAACGACGATATCCATCATAATACTTTTGTTAGGAACTTGAGCTAAATTAACAATCAAGTCCTTGATAAGCCCAAGACACTGTACTTTCTTTGAATCAAAGGTATATAAATCTTTATAAGGTTTAGTAATATCAAGCCCTAACTTTTCCATGATGACCTTGAGCATAAGATTATGAGAGGCTCCTGAGTCCAACATACAATTATGTAATAACTGATCATGAATGGTCAAAGTAATGTAAAAAGGAGGAATATTTGTATCTTCTTTTTCAAGATAAGGTCCTACACAGATTTTGGGTGCTTCATTTTTCTCATTAATAGTGTCAGTATTCAAAGTTAAGTCAGTAGAAAAACCCATGAACTTTGTTACTTCTTCTTTAAAATAATACATCTTTATTACTTCATTCAAAGGAATTGGAATACATACTTTGTTAAGTTCAATGGTTAAATTGAAGAACTAGTAGTTTGAATAAGAAATTCTTTATTTTGTGGTTCGATCACATGCTAAACTACTTACTTTGGTTGTTTTTGTAATTTTTTTTATCACCATCTGAATTTGAGGTTGAACCTGATCGGGTTTTGGTCTAAGATCATAATTATGATGAATTTCAACCAAGATTGCTTGAGAAAATGCTTGATATTGTTTGACCCATATGTTTTCCATTTCTTGTTCTAACATATTAATATTTTGCATAAAGTCAGATATGGAATTTTAATGATCTTGTTGAGTCAAAAAAGTTTGAGGCTCCTCTGCCTCTAACCAATTAATCTCAAGTACTTCTTCTGATACCTCAAATTCTTAGTCTTGTAATTTTGTTTCACAATATTCAATCATATTGTTGCTATTTATTAATGGAGGTTGTGGTGGAGGTTCATCAACCTTCTTATCTCTATTCAACATTTGAGGATTAAATGATCGTCTATAAGGGACAACCAATTTTTGTGGGAAAGTTCTACATGCTCCAGAATTGTTTTGTAAATTTCTCTGTGGATTAGAAGGAATAATTTTATTAGTAATCTCAAACTTAGCCATTTTACTGGCTAAATATTTAACTATTTTTGTTATTTTGTCAATCTTTTGATCTTGCTTATTAGCGAAAAAAGATGCTCCTGCTGAGTTATCTTCTGTATTTTTCTTACTTTTAGACTTTTCAACTTTATATTTGTTTTTACCTACGACAACTAGATTTCCTTCTAAGTCTAAAGCGGAGTTTTCATAGCAGATAATATACCAACCCTTTGTTCCCTTAGTAATAAGGAAAATTTAGGATTAAAATAAAAAGAATATGTAACCTTAGCTATGACTAGGGTTGGTCTTATATCTTTAGGTATTCTATTATAAATATTATTAAATCATTTTGTAAAATCAGAAACAGATTCATCATTTTTTCTCTTTAAAGGAACAAACTTGGTAAGATAGTATTGGTGGTATCTTTTTTCACCCCATTGATTTAAAAAGGTTTTTCCCAATTCTTCCCAAGTCGTAATGCTATTAGTAGGTAGATTTCGAAACCAATGTTGTGCATCACCTTTGAGGATTTGCACAAATAATATGAGATATACATATTCATATGAAACTCCAATATTATTAGTACAATCTCGGAAAAAAGGCAATATGGTCTTTAACACTGACATTAGTTTGACCATTGTACTTAGGTAATTCTTTTAAATACTTATCAGGTAAGTTATGTAATTGTTGAGGAAGTATGAAACAGTGATAGCGGGCATTGACCCACTATTGGACTCGAGGTGACATAGTTTCTTTTGAATAAGGTGGTGATTCCTTTTCAGTCTTAGGATACCTCTTTGGAGAGACATTACTAAGGATAGATGAAACCTTCCCAAAAGGAGTCCAAGTAAAAAAAGTGTTAGAAATATCCACCAAAGGAATATTATCGACCAAAGGAGAACCAAATTTTCTCGTCGGTGGGGTTTTATATTCGAATTGATTTTCAATATATTCAACTTTTGGAATTTCGATATCTTCAATTTTAGGAGAGCCTAATGAACAAGATCCTACCTTTCATCGTCTGTTTTCCCGTGAAACAAGTTTCTCAGGGTCAGACATAGGGGTATTGTGTGGTGTTCTTTGATGAGAAAGAGTATTTCTAAAGTCATTCTCCAGGTTTACTTGATAAGGTGAAAATATTAAGTTAAATATTTTCAAAGATAAAACAAACGCGGAATTCTACTTCATTCACCTATGAAGCAAAATACATGTCATTTCTTGGAAAAGAAATAAAGACTAGAATAATATTACTTGAACTCTATAATACAATCCCTTAAGAAATACGAAAATTTAAATACTTACAAGAGTCTCCGTTCTCAATCTTGTTGGACCTATGGGTTAGGTTGAGCTTGAGCATCTTGTTGAGCAAGAACACGCCAAGAGCATTCTAATTCTACATGATTCCTTGTAGTTTGTATGGTTAATTTATGCAATTGATTAAAATAATTTTGATCATACAAACCAAAGAGAGCACAAGGTTTTACATGATTAGGTAAAGTCATAAATATCACTTAATAAAATTCAAAGAATACAATATAGAGATCCCTTTAAAATAGTCAGAATTTCAATCCCCAACAACGACGCCAGTTTGGATGTTGTTCCTTAGGTTGTTCTTATAAAAGAACAATGCCAAGGCACCCAAATAGACCTTTAGAAGCCTCTTCCTTCTTTAGGATCTCTTAGAAAAATCTAGGATCCAGAGGGGGTATCCCTTGTACAATTAAATATGAAAGGTAGGTGATATTTAAAGCTATATCATAACCAATCAGAATATACAACAACATCAATGAGGTCAAGAAACAAGGAAACTTTATCCAATGAATATCATACTATATCAAATAAAACAAGACCTTATTTCATTTCAAATTAGAAAGAAATAAACCAGATCAAATCACTTCATAATCAAGAAGCATATTCTCAAAGATAAAATGATTACATGAAAATAAAAGAAAATAACTAGTGCCATTACATAAAGATTCTGTGAACAACATCTACACCATATACAATATTGAATATCTGGTATATAAGATTAACATATATCATTCACATGAAATCTCAATAGAAAGATAATATCAAGCCAACCTTGTGTTATAACTTGCAAACCATCATTCTAAAATGAATAAACTTCAAAGGCGATCATGTCAACCTAATGAAAAATTCATACTATAATTAGTTGATATACAAGATAAGAAAAAATGCATATAAACAAAAGTAAACACTGACAAACATAGATTCCAATACAAATTGGTGCCTTATATTATTTCAAAATCAAACAAAGATTCTATTAAAAATTCCGAAAGATTTTCATTTTCATGGCAGCGAATTCTCAGAAAGCAGTGCATGTCTTTCAAGAAAATGCTGACCCCTTTACAGTCTTCAAAAAATATTTTTATAGTTCTTTCCATAACTCTCAAATAATTGTCTTGAAACTAACTTTTAAAATAAAAATAAATAAAAATAAAACTATTTTTTGCCTCTCATCTTTGGACCGACTTGACTTTTCTTAATTAAAGGTAAATGGCCAGTTGTTGGCTCCTTAATGGTAATATTATTCCCTTTTTGTGGCGCTCCTTTTTTACTTTGATAGTTTGTCTCAACAATATCAAGAGTTACTTTAGTGGTTTCTTTCTCTTCATCCATTTGAATGATCATTTCATGACAAAGCTTCACCAAGATCAGCTTAAATCTAAGCATTTCGCTCCATTAAAAATTTGACAGAAACGACTGTTTCAATATCTTTCTGTATAAAAATTCAAGTCTGTGGATAAATAATAAGGATGGTAAGCTTGACTGATTAAAAAATCAGTGAGAATCGTTAAAATTGTAAATTATTTTCTCAAAGAATTAACAGTGGGTTTCCCATAGAATACTTCATTTTCATCAATGTTGAACTGCATATCATCTCTGTAAGCAACCAACATCTATGTATAGGCTTCCTTAGGTTGAAGCCAAGGATCAATTGACCAGGGATATGATAAACCAATTTTTTTGACCTTTCTGAATTTTCTTTTAAATTTAATTATCACCTGATGAACTTCTTCAATCTTCTTAACCAATGCTCTGAGTAGCTCCCCCTTTTCTATGACATTTATAACATTTAATACACCATCAAATATATCTTTCACTCCAAAATCTTTTAATTCTTGATGAGAAAGAGAATTGATAAACTTAATAGTCTTTTCATCCCGAGGCATCTTCTTTTCAAATTTGGATAAATGATTGCTGATATCAAGCTGTGCATTTTTTATTGTCATTGTTTCACAGAACCAATATATTTCCAAGTGGGTCCCGAATTTAACCATAGCTTGAATAATTTGATCCCACAATATTTGTATTGCTTCAACTAAGTGCTATGTACCATCGGTTTGTTCTAATGTATCTTCAAGAAGCTTGCTCAAGCTTTCTTTTTCTTTAATTAGAACATTTATTTTTGGAGTTTTCCTTTCCAACTATTCTTCAAGTTCAATTATGTGTTTTCCATTTTGCTGGTTATTTTCTGGTGGTCCTATGGATGAGATTGAAATATCCATGGGTGACATTAATAATGAATCAAGAATCTAACTTCCTTTATATATTTCTCCGAAAACTTTCTTTTTCTAATTTCAACTCAACGATTTCTTTGCTCAGATCTGTCATGTTTTTCTTTTAGAGTGAGATTTTCTGAGTTGACTTTGTCCTTTTCATGATATGCTTCAATTAGGTTTTTGGACTCTGTAAGATGAAAATGAGGAATTTTCAATCGAGCTTTTAGGCTTGTTATTTCCTTTTCTTTTTTTGTCCATAATAGCTTTGAAATTTGTAGTTGACTTATTTCCACAAGTTATGAATGAAATTTGTCCTTCCAATTCTCTAACTTTGTTTGCTTTGATTTTATTAATTGTTTTCTCATTACTTAATTGCTGAGATAGTTTGAAAACTACATTTTATAGTTTCCTTACATTCACTGATGATTGAATAATTTTGCAAGCTATAATCTCACCAGTTTGTTTATGCCATTCAACTAAATCAAAGTCATTAACTTGAGTTAAATCAACTCCAACTAAGATAGTCTTATATTCTGTCATTCCAATACTTTTGTTTGGGTTTGGTTGCATCACCAGGAGATTGAATTGATTGTTTTTCACGTCAGTTGAAGTCATGAACCTTGTCCTTGATACTTCTTGACTGTTATCCATGGTACTGTCCTTAATGACTAATGATAAACTCTGTTATTTTTTTGTAGGGAAACCATAAGAAACCATGAGCAGAGGTCCTTCTCATTTCTTTCTCTCCAATTCTCTAAGAAGGGAATTAATATGATCTAAAATATCTTCTTGTACTTCTTCAATTTATTCATTGGCTATATCTTATAATTTTATCCATTTGATTTCCCTCTTCTCTAGATTATTAGCTTCAATTTCTTCCACTATCATGCTTGGAAGACTAGTCTCCAAATTTTTGATGTTTGCTAATTGTTTCTCTCCTATGATTATACACTCAGGATTAGTAGAATGAATATACGCTTCAACTGTTACTACAAATTTTGATTGAAGCTGTCATTTCAATAGCAATATTTGGACAATGTTGATAAACATGTAATCCAATATTCTTTCATTTTTTGGATATAACATGATAGGGATCAAACTTCCATGATATATCCTTTTTCTAGTGGTAGGATGCTAACAATTTGTTTATGTAATCAATGGTTGACTTGCTTTTAATAAGGAAACAAGAAACTTCTGTAGGTAATGAGAAAGAAACCTTTTTTCTCTTTGAAACAAAATGTAACTGATAAATTATTAGTCTTTGTCTGCAATATTCTAAGGAAAACAATCTAGGAGGAATACAAATGTGTAATTGATAAGGTTCTAATTCGAATCTGTAAATTCTAATTATAGTAAATTCTTTGAAAATGAACTAATCACCTATTCTCAGAGAAGGGTGTAACTGTAACTTTTCTTGATAAGAAAATGTCATTCTAGGAGGCTCATGTCCCATGAGAAGGCCATACACGTCAAATAGAAACTGGTTGGAAAAATGTAAAAATACATCTTCATATTCTAATATTATTAAAATAGAGCTCCATTTTGTGACATGAAGTTTATTTCCATCTTTATCCCTTTTAACAAATCGAAGACCTTTCCTTTCATAAAATTCTGACTGAGAAAATAACACTACAAAGAAGAGATAATATTGATACCTAAATGATTTCAATACCTTGAATGATGCTAATTGAAAATGAATAGCATGAGCTAGAAAGCTTGCATAATCAAATTTAGTCCCCTTTTTATCATCTATAATTTCATCCATAATAACGAGAGTGACTTCATCAATTAACGTATTGTCAATACATTTGAGGATAAAAGCTATGACTGACACCACAAGCCTACCCATTGGAGAACAAACTTCTTATCTATTAAGAAACTCTTTGAAAGTATATGAAGGATCCATAGTAAACCTTTGTATAACTATGATCCTTTTTTCGGTTGACCAACCTTCAACCCCTTTTAACAGGTCAAGCTCTAATATAGGGGAATTACCCAGAGGTAAATTCAACATTTTAGCTATATTTTATGGATATATTGAACATATATTCCACAGATTGTCAGCTGAAATGATAAAATGAGTTTCTGCATTATAAATATTTGTGAATGTTTGAATGAGGTCAGTTTCACTATAAACCTGAGGGATGAGAGTTTCAAATAGATTTATCTTATAAAGCCATGCATGTTCATAATTTTCTGAACGCTCTTGATTAATAAGCTTTGTGATTTGAATATAAGACTCAAAACTTACTTCTGTATCAAAAACATCAGCTAAGACATTACTAAAGACCCGGTTATCCTCTCCTAACGATTCTTTCAAAACATTTTTCTTTCTAGCCAACATTATGTTTTTTCCTTCACAATATGAGCTTTAAAATAAAAATAATAGGAATTGGGTTTGTATTTCTTACCTTTCTCTGGTACAAATAGTGAAAATTAAGCTTTACCAGTATCATAGCTCCTCACACATACTATCCTAAGTGAAGAATAACCTAAACCACCACCCTTAACATAATTAGTATTACTACAATGACTGACACATGCAGAGTTAATTTAAATTAAGGCACAAAAATGTGAGCTTTCAATCAACTGTTGTAATGTGCCGTAATTTTAATTGCGAGCGGTTAGTGGAATCCATGTGTCATCACCTAATTAGTTCAGATATAACATGATATTTTAAAGGCTGCACATGTTCATTCCTGAAAGAAAATGAAACCGTTAGATTTTCAGATGCGAAAGTATCTGTTAATTGGTGGTTAAGTTCAAGCCTGAATTTAATTAGGGTCGTCAATTTCAATGGTGTTAGAACTGTCATATATTTCAGGAAATAGCCATCCACTTAAAAGGTAGGTAACTTCACTTCTAAAAATGATTATGAACCATCGATCACGTTAATTTTAGATTGTTAGATCTATCGGGTAGGAAAGGCATGATTTGTTGGATTACTGAGAGGGGGGGTGAATCAGTAATAACGTAATTATAATCCTTTTTCTTCAAATGTTATATCAATGTAGAATTATTATCCAAAAATGAGCAGTAATAAATAAACAATCACACACATGAACAGTACACCA
>WSFP011514148.1:0-12904 GCA_009831015.1 Picea engelmannii | reverse complement strand
ATATTCAATGTTTGAATTTGATTTAATATTTTTTGCTGATAAAATTTCATATTGCTTCTCTGCATATTCGATGTTTGAATTTGATTTGATATTTAATGATCAATCTTTTGAGTTGCTATTATCCCAAAAGACATCAATAGTCAAAGTCATAGATTATGATTATTATTATTATTAGTCAAACTCATAAATTATTATGCATAGATTAGTAGTCGAAGTTATTTGATTCCTGACGGTAGCGAATTCATTGTTATAATTAAATTCATCCTTGCGAGCCAAGTGGCTCAATCCTCCATATTAAAGCTACTTTATTATATAGGTAGATGCCCTGGTCTCAAGAACCCCAATAACCTAGGGAAAATAAGAATGGAACTTGACCATTCCGAAATCTTCTGATGATATGTCCGTGTCCTTATTTACATATATTATTAGCTATACAAAATTGAGTGTTTTAGTCCATTTTTATATGGACAGCCAGAAATCTTCTTAAAGCATAACTAAAACTAGTGCTTCCTCTTACAACCACCTTAATATTATATGTCAGCATAGCAATGAGTTTTTCGTTTTAAATGGAACTTTCAAGTGCCAATCCTGCGTTCAACCAGAGGTCATATGCCCTTTTTGATCGAATGTTATCTGCAACATAATTGTTTAATTCCTAGTTAGAAAAATATTGCAATTACAAGTTAAAAACCTTGGTATTCTTGTTCCCTAGGCAGAAATCTCATGGATGATATCAATTTAACAGAAAAAACAATACTGAACATACTGAAGTACCTCACTATCATACCAAGACTTGACATATGATGAATTCAATGACATGAGGCTTGCATGATATTGTTAATATTGGACCACCTTTTGTGGAAAGCATCTAATAGCAATATAATTCCCATTGAGCATCGATGTTGTCTTCCATGTAAAGTATTTGTTTAAATGAGCATTAGAATTGATACACCGGAAAATAGTATTCCAAGAAAATAGCCAAAGTCTTGTTGATCCTTTGGAGAAAGCTCCTTCAGTGCAAAAGATTGAAGTAGCGATGTTTAACACACCATTTAACTTCACAACAAGACAGAAAAGTCCACTAAATCAGATATACTGAAGATTTCACAAAATCAATTTAGTTTTACAAAAAACTTCAATTGCGCATGTGATACATATCATTTTGTCACATGGAGAGATGCATTCAAGATGATTTTGATTAACATTTAATCTCTTGCAAGAAATTATAAGTAATAGAACGGAAGAACTCTAAGATAAGACGATGCTTGATACAGTAAAATGTAGTGTGTAGCGGTAGGAAATACAAAAATACGTGTAGGCACCAATGTGTTCTTTCAAAGGGGACTGTCAATTCAAATTATCTTCAAGAATAAATGAAAATTTACCTCGTTCTTTCTGTGATTATATGGAGAATCATTACATATTTATTGAAAAAGAAAACCTACGAAGATATAGTGCAAGACAAACGAATGGACCTACAAAGTAAAAATTGATCATACAAGTAATAGATACTGTGTAACAAGAGAAGCTAATCACTGACATGGTGAAGATAGTTTATTAGCTACAGTGGATAAAGGGAAAACCCAAGCTCGAGGGGCCACACATGTCTGCAAAGTGGACGACAGGAAGTAACTGCACCAGGTATGGGAATGTACCAACACAATTGATTGGTGAAGAGACTGGAGACGCATCTAAGGAAAGTAGGAAATAAATTTTTTGAGGAAAGATTTTATTAAAATCCAACAAAATTTATATCGACCATTAACATGGTTGCTTTTGTACATATCTTTACTTTTAGGAGACTTGCAATAATGACTCGGGAGCTTCAATGATGGAATCTCTTGCTCTTGACTCAAGGCATACTTGAAACTCCAGTAACCTTGTGTAGGCAACCAATCCAGCCCATTCTACAACTCGCCCTGTAGTTAGGATCTTTTCAACCAAGGTTGGTTTCCTTCACTAATAAGCACAGAGGAGGAAGGACAGCCATAGAGAATGCCAAAGTACACCATCACCAAAAGAAGCCATACCGTTTCGAATCCAGCCCAAATTAAAACTCGCCCTGTGGCTAGGATTCTTTCAACCAAGGCTTCATTCAGTAATAAGCGTAAGGGAAGGAGGACATCCATAAAGAATGGAAAAGTACATCGCTGAAGGGAGCCACACCAGTAAGGGACTGCATTCTGAAGTTTGAACTGATTCCCAGTACAAGAAATCCTTGATACCTTAATAAAACTGTGGAAAATACCTAGATAAGACTAAACCACAGACAAGACGCATGATTATGTTACACACAGTACTTCAAAGGATAGAGAAGTCCCAAAACTTCTCTTTAAAAATATCCAACTATTGCACAAATCAGTAATTATTATTAACTTATTTGCAGGTTATGCTGCGTTTCCTACTTTGGTTTGTGCATTTTCAGACTTGCACTTGATCAGACAAAACAGCTCCTTTCCCATTTTTAGTAATAAGGAGCTTTGGCGATATAACAAGTAAAGCAAATATGGAATCCTGAAGGACAACATACCACCAAATATGTTGACAATTTAAGATAACTGCAGTGCTGGTCATATGCATCTATGACCTGAATAAAGAGAGTGAATTGCATAAATGCACATCTTTCACCTAAATCCTCGTCAAGAAATCAGAACAACAAAAGAAATTTACAAGAATGTTAAGAAAATAAAGTCCTTGAAGCAATACCAAATGAATATACACAGTGTGGATTTGGCAAGCATGGCCTTGAACCCGGAAATACAGAAATATAGCACTATTTTACAAAGCAGAGTGGCCTACCCTCTCATCTAGATAATTCACGGAGATATATATCCCGATAACTGCAATTGCATATAATGTTTATCACCTTCTAAGTAAATCACTAAGAGGTTTTCCATGTAAAGATGCATGCTCCTTCCAATAACAATTGATGGCACAAGAAGAATGCAAACTTTCAGTAATTGCATACCAGGCTTGACGCGCAAGGAGTCTCCGTGCCAGGCCACAGAGCTACCGTTTAGCTAAATCCAAGGAGATCTTGGTCAAATATGCCAGATAACAGATACAATCCTGTTGACACATCAAGGTATCAACTCTGTTTGAACTTTAACCTCATCAGGCCTCCCTCCAACAATAGCCCTAAGTTCCACAAAATATGAAAGATCGCCTTCTTCTCTTTTCCCATCCATGACATCCTTATAGGCAGCAATCAACTTGTCCCACTTCTCCCTGCACTGTTTCCCATCCCTCTTAATACCCTGTCTCCCCAACATCTCTGCAAGCTCTTCCCACAAAGCCGCCCTCCTCGCAGAATTTGCAAACCTACCATCCATCTCACCTCTCAATTTAATCAGCTGCAAAACCTCACCCCTCTTCCAGTTCTTGGACCGTTTCTTCGGCCCGCTGCCTTGGCGCAGCGTATCGCAGGCAGAAACAACACCGCCACCGGAGGAATTTCCCATGGCTGTCTCCGCTGCAGCAACTGCCCCCCTCTCGCCGAGAAGCTTCTGCGCAAGAAGAATCATTGCATTGTTGAAAACATTTCTGTGAGCTCTCTCTTCTACCCTCCACTTCTCCTCCCTCTCCTGCCTCAGCTGCTCTCTTATCTGCTCTTTCCTCTCCAGCGAATCCAGGAGCTCCTTGAAAAACCTCTGTTGCCGAGTAATCACTGCCTCAAGCAGGGTTTTCACCGCTTCGATATCAGTGACCGGAACGTACTTACTGCACCGTTTTCTCTTCTTGAAATACGGTCTTTCCAACAGCAGATCATCATCATCCTCATCCGTATCCCGATTCTCATACATTTCCCTGCCGGAAATGTCCAAATGCCGAGAATTCAAATTCTCGTTATGGGCGGAATCGCCTTCCTTCTTGAGGTTTTCCCTGCGCAAGCATTTGCCGGAGAGCAAAGGATGGAGATCGTCATAATAAGGGTTATCGTTCCTATCTTTCAAACCCTCCCTGACATCTTTAAAACCCGCCATTAACTTCTCCCATTTGTCTCTGCACTGCTGGGCGTCCCTGAAAAACTGTTCTTTCCGCAGAGACACGGCAATTTCATCCCAGAGTTCCATCTTTCTTCCGCTGCGAGAAAACCTGGGCTCCAATTCTGTTCGCAGCTTTATGAGCTTGAGGGTTTCAACCCTGGTCCAGTTCTTGGACCGCTTCTTGTGCTCTCTGTCGCGTTTCTTGTCGTCTTCCTCTGTTTCCGGGCCGTTAAAGGCGATATTGGTTTGTTGGGGAGGGTGTTTTTCTGCGGTGGAGGTGGAAACGGGCATGATGTATGGAACAATACAAGTGTCACCAGGAGGGGGAAGCAGGGCGTGGGGAATTACCTCCTCCTCATGACCATGATCATCATGATCATGCTCATGCTCATGCTGCTGCTGTGTCGGAGATGGATTTATAATTTGCAGAGGCTCCTCCATCCTGATTCTCTCAGCTGCTCCTCTTCTATTATGTTCGCTCAGAATTCATTTCATGGGGATTTTGCGTGATTTTTCTTTTGCTGCACACAACAACCAAAAGTCCTCTTCGTCCTCGCCGGGAATCGATCTGGTGCCGTGCTCTTTGCAAAACAAAATCTGTGGCAGATGAGAAGGACGAAGGCTAATGGTCGAAATGGTACAAGACATGAAGGACCGAATTCCGCCAACAGCAAGAGACGTTGTCATGTGGGTGGGAGGGAAGGAAGGGAGAAATTTTGTGACAAGTTGAACCTTAACTCCAAGTCGAAGTCTATGTCATTATAATGAATGTTACATGGAGATGATGATGATGTCGATGTTCAAAGTGCTCGCCATTGCTCATATGTTATACTTCATGTACCTTCTTGTGCTCGCCATTGCTCACATGTTATACTTTATGTACCTTCATGTACATGGGGATATATCATGATTGCATCAACTCTATATAGTGATCGTGTTTTGTACTACAATTGAGTAAGAAATCTCTTCATTGCTAAGAGGTGTATTTTACAATTTAGTATGATTGGAGATTTTTTATAATTGCCTAAGAGGTTTATTCCACAAATTTAGTATAAGGAAGATTGTTACATATAAATGAATGGAATGTCTATATTATATTATTTTCTCACTTTTTAAAATTAATATATTTTACGATTGGGGTGTTAGGGTTTGAGGCTCTAGCTGGATGATGGTGACGGTGGACAGATCTAGATCTCATATTAGAGTTTAAGTCTAATCACATGCTTGAATGTGTTTAGGGATCATAGTATATGGCAGTTGAGCTTCCATAAGTTAATTTCGATGGACGTTAGTGGAGAGGATCACATTGTCGACTACGAAGGTGATGTGGGACGTACTAAGGAAATATTCATTTCGGATGGGGAATTCGTATGAGCCTAGCAGTCTAGGCGGGAGTGTTCCAAGGCACGTTTGGAGCCATTGGATGTGCCATCGAACATGGTCAAGGTTGCTCGATTTCAAAGGAAGGTGGGAAAGTCAGGTTTATGAGTGTGAGCAGATCAATCCTCACCCCCAACGATCCAAAGGCAAGGGAGTTGCATGCATGTAGTGGTAAGGAGGGGGTTTTGCCCCAACATTCTTCACCTCCCATTACAGATTCTCACATTTCCTTTGTTTCTGGGAAAAATCCATTAGGTGGGCACTGTAAGAGCACACCCTCTACCTAGAAGAAAGCCTGGAGAAATAGATGTTGGAAGGTTCAAAAGGAGAAGAAGAAAATGGTTGTGGGGGCTGATGTAGCTATAGGATCAATCCCATAGCTTCTCAGATGCACTATTGTCGAGTGCTTCCATGGAAAAGTATTTTTCCCCATCTCTGTGATGAAATGGATTGAGGGCAATTGGGTTGAGATCCTCGAATATCATCCTTTGTTCCATACATTATCGAGGGGGTGGATATGTTTTAAATTCCACACTAAAGTGCACATGGAGGAAATCTTTAGTAGGTCTTAGGGTTGGGGCCCTTTGGGCTCATCCTCAAAGAATGCACCATAAATTTCGATCCAATACGAGATCCTCTAGTGCCATCTAAAGTATGGGCCATTCTACCGAATTTTCCACTGGTCTTTTGTGTCAAAATATTTGATGTGCTCGTTTCACCATAGACAATATCACAATATTTTCACCCAACCATAGGCACGTAGCCACCCCCTGAGCACCTTAACCTTTGACAGATAGAATGATTCTAGAAGCAACACTAGACCCAACAAATAACCAAGAGAGCACACCTTTCTCCAAAGATAACGCACCAAGCAGAAATTCCCAAACCACAGACCAAAACCAACCACCATTGCAGTAGTTGCAACTCTCCTCCAAACTTGCACACTAGTCTTGTATGAGATTGTGAGTGAGTGTGTCAGCAAATGAACTCCAACGCCTTCTATTTATAGTGCTCCTTGTCAACTGTCTAGGTCGACTTCTCCTTTTGGAGGGTAATACTTTAATATTATTTATTCTATTGAGCTGACTTGTCTTCTAGGGTTTTTACACATTTGTTTAGGGTTTCTCTTGCTTCCGAAATATTCTATTTTAGCCAAAGGTTACACATGGAGGTTGTTGGCACAGGGGCAGACCCAGGGTTCAACGCTTCAACAACACACCAACAAAACCCTAACTACCGACCCTTTCGACAACACCTGCGAAGCAGGTGAAGTCTCACTCGAGGTAGAGGCAGGGGGGGTTACATGACTCAGGTGTCTGTAACCAAGATGGTACACATATCTGTGATTATAACACTTCGCAAAGTACTTAGAAAATAACATGCATTAGCTTATCAACTTCATTCACATCATAGAACAAACCCTAAGGGTAGATCGACGTAGTAACAATGACAAATACACATCGCATTTAGCATCATAAGTTAGATCTAGCACATTCAACATAAATAAAGCACTAAACATCCATAGATCTATCTATCATATATAACAATCAATGCACTAAGTAGATTCACAACATAAACATCATAGCACAAAGCAAACTATCAACACATGATATACGTGGTTCACCCCAGTGTGGGGCTACATCCACCAACTACTTCTTCTTCTTTATTAGGCTTCAATCTCTTACATTCATCTGATCCTGTGCACTAAGCCACAGAGCCAAGCTTCGCATCGGACAAGTGATCTGCGCACTAAGTACTAGATCTACCTTCCCAAAATCAGGTCAAGGCACAGAGCTAACTCCTCTATCAAGCACAGAGCCTTACATACATGTTGTGTTGCACAAAGCAACTCATAACTACTTACCTCTTGCACTTAGCCACTTACCTCCCCCTCACTATGTTACATTCTTTCTTATTTATACTTTCACATTTACAAAAAGGCCTAATCATGGGTAAACCCATGGGCCGACATCCCATAACCCGTTACAAAACCCTAAGAACCCCATGTTGGGTCCACAAAGCCCACAAAACAAGTGAGATCTGTGATCTCAGCTTCGCCTGGGCTCTCCATCTTCGATCACTATGTCAAAGTCCAAAAAGTGATCAAACCTGACCAATATTTCCTCAAAACTTGTTCGAGGGCCAACATGCCCCCAACACTCACCCGTGACTCATCCCGAGTCACTCAGATCTGGGCAACACTGCTTCGAAGGCCTCGAGCTTAGTTCGAGCTGCCTCTACTTGTTGCTTCGCCTAAGCCTCCTGCTCAACGAGCTCTTGGATCATCTTCACTGTAACATGCCCTTCTAGGCATTGTTCCACTGTCGCAACCACTTGGTCCAATTGCGAACCTTGTCCTTCGATCTCTTCAAACATTGCTCAAGCTTCCTCTTGCACTAGTTGTAGTCTCTGTGTGACTTCCATTACTCTGTCCCGGATGGCAGTAATCTGTTGTTGGGCCGCACGTTGTTCTTGTGATCTCTTCATTCTCTCGATTGCAGTGAGTGACTTCATCTGCACTTGAACTGTTAGTGCCTGTTGTTGCGCCTCCTGTAGATGCGCTTCTAACTTCCTAAGCTGTAGATCTTATGTGAGGCGTTCGTAGGTTTGCACGCTTATGTCGCTTAGCTTTTTGCATTTTGAGGCAAGGGTTTTGATCCTTTCGACTGCGCTCTTAGCGGCTTCCTCCCTCTGGTCGCGGACTTCCTACGGAGTGCTTGGTACTACTTAGATCTCCAACTCCGTTACCCTTGCTGGAAGTTGTTGGATAGCCTCAACGAGCTTCATCACTTGAACCTCCACTACCTCATTTTCCTCCTGTGTCAAGCCTGGCACAAAGCAAAGTGCTCTGCTTGGTGGAACACTTTTAAAGTTATAAGCATGAAGATTTACCCTATTTCTTTTTAATTTATCTCAAAATCGAACTCCCATAATAAATCATTTTTTTCTTCTCTCCTTAAGGAGTACACAAGATCTACCGTCGATCCAGTTCTCTCATCGATCGAACGATCCCTTTTTCCGAATGTTTTGGAGCCACCTAAATGTTAAGAAGGTCAAGCCTCTAGAGACTTCTTCGAAGTTTCGAGCTTCGGATTTTCGCGCTTTGGGCGTTTCACCATGTAGCAACTCCAAAGTCCCGATATCCGAAAAGTGTTCAAGGGGTCTTAGTCATCATACACATATACCTTCTTGAACTTTGACACATCATTACGAGTAGTGGCTTGTCGAAGCGTCCATAAATTTAATTTGTCGATACATGAAACATTAAATACCTAAAAAGAAACTAAGCCCAATTAAAAATCAAGTAGTAGTTTCGCGCTTTCGGAGTTCATGCATTCACAATCTATCATATTATAAATTCATGAAGCCTGAACTCTTGAAATGCCTTAAGCATTAAGCAAAGTTAATTAAAGATTAAAGACAATTAGTAAATAATTAATCCCTGCGTGATTTTGTGTTTTGGAGATCATATCTTGAGCTATTATCTAATATCCCGAAGTCCGAAACCCCGAAATACTTAAAGTTAAATATGATTAATTAACAGGTTAAGGACGATTAATTAATGGATTAAACACGATTATCTCGCAATTAATTCTTTGTTAAATCGTAGTTCGGGGAATTTCAAATCTTGCACATCTAACCTCCCGATCGCGAACCACCAAATAATGGCATTAATAATGGCTCTACTGCAACATTTTCAAATAAGAGCACAGATCACCGCCTATATCTTTTCACTAAAGAAAATGTTTTAAATTCTATTTATGATCTCGCAGAACAATATGTTTTAACAAGCTAAGGAATTTACGCATTTCCCTGTAACAGGTAATATAGTTCTGAGCTTGTAATATCATGGCGCTACGAAAAATGGTTAAAGTAGCTGGTGAGAACGTGAACCCGAACTCAGACGTCCTCTCGGATACTTCACCAAGAGCTATGAAACAAATGAAACAACATAAACTTTTGGGTTAGTAGTGCAGTTCGTAAGCAAATGCATCCAGTGTGTCAAACACGGAAATGCCAACACATATGGAAACAAATAAGACAACCTGCACCTACTATTTCCACGAGTCATGATCAGATGCCAGCTGTGTCCGAGTTGGAGGATATGAAGAAGAAATGTCCCTACCTGTAGGCGAAGAGACAAAGTAAATGATTATGGTACCTTTCAATTTACATATTGTGATATTTATCATTTTAGGTTATGAGAAGTCTGACCGTTTTAGGTTGAGACCATTTTGTATAAATGTCTAAATCAAAGACTTATTTCAGGTGGCTTCTTGTCGAATGTAATAGAGAGAACTCTCCTTTTGTGAGAATTAATACAAGTGCAGACAGGGATTCCAATCTTTGTGCAGTTTGAGTTATGTTTTCCTCTTGTATTCCATATATCTAGTTTTCTTATGTTATTCCTTGATAAGTGAGTGTTTTCAATTTAGTACTACTGCTACTGCAATCACATTAAATCGATTGTTTGATAAGAAAACAAATTTTCCTCTGTATTTTCTATAAGTAAATACAAGACCTGTAAGCTACTTGAATTACAATATCTCATATCCTTTCAAGGGTGCATTTCTTTATTTTCTTCTACTGTGAACAAGGTAAGATTCATCTTGCATTGATGCCTCATTTTGTTTAATAGTTTTGTAAGTTTCCCCTCACATCACTTAATTTTATAAATCGACTCAGACGACAAATTACGGCCTCTATCCTGTTCTGTCATTAATTTAATTTGAGGATTAATTCTTATATAACTAACAGAAGAAAAATCACCTTTCAAAACATTATTTTATACTTCTAATGCCTAACATTATTCTTTAAGCCTTAGTTTTAATCTCAGGAACAACATATTTTTGGTGCCATTGCTGGGGATGGAGAAACGAAGTTTTTTTCCTTGGGAAAACGACATGGTAAATTTCTATCTTTGATAGTGAACAAAGATTGAATACATAAGTAAGGCTATTTTTTATATTTCACTTGACGACTCCTTGGTTCGAAGACCCCACATGATTCACTGGTGACTCCACTGTTTCCAAGATGTCAATTTCTTTCACTGCTCGGATTGCTGCAAGGTTTGCTCCTTTGGACTTTACAAATATTTTTGGTTTTCCAAACATTGTTCCATACCTCAAAGTTTGGGAAGATTATCTTCCTAGATTTAGATGTAATGTCCCTTTCCAAATAGGAGCTCCAGAAAAGGAGGCTTAATGGTCTAAACCACCCCGTTAGACTATAGCCAGGGCCAAAGAGGGGTAAACAAGGTCACTAGAGGTCACTCTAGTCATAGGTGTTATATTCAGAAAGTGACATTGAGCTAACAAGGGTTAACAACGCTTTTAAGTCATTATGAGCTAAAAATAGAAGTCAACAATGAATTAGGGTTTCAACGTGATTTAGGGTTTTGGAAAGCTATAAAGGAAGGGTCAGCGACCTAATTCATCATTTGCAGATTATGACTTGTCATTCAGAAGAAGAGGCACATCTCAGGAGAGATAGTTCAGTGTATTCCAGGAGGAAGACACCAATTGGCTGATTTCGGTGCTGAAAGACACACCCTAGTCACCGGGAAGATCATCCAGGTCTTCCATCATTCTTCATTGATTTTGTAGTGCTCCCATATTTTGGGTATTATCTTTTAGTTGTTTATTTGTATTCCGGCTAAGATCCTTTTGTCTTTTGATCTAGCCGAGTGTTGTTATTTTATTCAGCCACAATTGCTTATTTATATTCTGGCTAACATCCTTTGTATGTTGATCTAGTCAAGTATTGTTAGTTATTCAGCCGCATTCGACCATTTTTTAATCCACAGAGATATCATAATACAAACTTTGCAGTCCTTTGTTGCGTTTATTATTTGTATGATCATTTATATGTTGTAAACCTTGATCCTACACACACATTAGCAGTGTTTGCTAGACTAGCCAAGTCAGGAACATTACAGTGGTATCAAAGCTTTAGTCCTGCCAGACTGTGACTAAAGACAATGAGTGCAGTAGAAGACCCAGAGGGCCGTGGACACGTAGGTGACGAATATGTCACTTACAATAGGCATCAGGAAAGAAGGAATAGGCATGATTTTCCCCCTTTTCCTCCTAGCTCAGAGGAAGAGGAAGAGGCACACAAAGAAGCAGAGAGAAGGGAAGAGCGCGAGACAGAGAGGATGCTAGGAGACATATATGAGTGACCAGAGGGTAGTGGCAAGGCCCCCGTAAATCCAGAGGCAACTTTCATGCAGGTTATCAATGGTATGTTAGCTAGTCAACGGACTATGTCTCAGTCCTTGGCACAGGTGGTTGATAGCTTGGCTAGAGTGGGCACCCTAGATACACAAGTCCTGCATGCAACACAGGCGAACTTGGGAGCAGGTAGTAGACCCCAATCACCCTCTCGCACATACACCTATGCGAGTAGGATTCTCAGACCCTTGTTTCCTAGTTTCCAGAGGGCACCCCCAGTAGCAGCACCGCCACCAATAGCACAGAGGCCACCCACTCATGCCAATGACATTGTAGAGTATAGGAGGGAGTACATAGCATTGGGTCATGACTTCCATAAGGACATGACCTTAGTCGAGTACTATGGACTCAGACTCAGGAACCTCCCTAGAGAGCTGCAGAGGGGAGGACCACAACAGTAGCAGGGGCATAACCTCGATTTCATCTGAAAAGTTGGGAAACTCACCATCCCTTCTTTCGATGGATCATCCAAATACACCGCCAGAGCTTGGGTACAGAAGCTAGACACGTATTACAAGCTCAACCAGATGACCAAGACAGAGGCCATCAGTTTCGCGACCTTACACTTGAAGGGTGAGGCACACAAGTGGTGGTATCATGGACTGGTGACATTGGGTCATAGTTGCATCACCTCCAATAGGGAGTTTACAGATAGGCTCATGGATAGGTTTGACAGGAAGGATCCCGAGATACACTTCAGAAATATAGCGCAGTTGAGACAAACTAGCACAACAGAGGCATTCATCACAGAGTTTTAGCGGGTTGTCGTGGAAGTGATAGATATATCAGAACCTAGGCTCATCATGCTATTCACAGAAGGACTCACAGAGCCTTTAATAGGATGGGTGAAGGCATACATGCCTCCCACTTTGCATGATGCCATCATTTGCACTCAAGATCTGGCAGACTCAGTGCCAAAGACTAAAACTTTCTCCAAACCATTTTTGCCCCAGAGGGATCAAGACAGGAAGCCTTCCCAGAGACAATGGAAGGTCAAGGAGAAGTTGGATGATGAGACTAAGAAAGAGATTATGAGGAAGAAGCTTTGCTTCAACGATAGAGATCCTTGGGTCCCAGGCCATAGGCGCATGGGCAAGGGAGAGATTCATTATATTGAGGTAGCAACAGATAGTGTGGATAGTGAGGAGGAGGAGTAGGACAGTGGATCCACTAGTTCAGAAGAGGAGTCAGCACCAGCAGAGGAGCAGCTTCCCCATAGACCATCGACACCGATAGGAGTCCATCTGTTAGAAAAACAGGACCGCGGAGCAATAAAATAAAACAAATGCAGAAACAAAACACAAA
>WSFP011514145.1:0-12904 GCA_009831015.1 Picea engelmannii | reverse complement strand
GGTGCATCCTGAAGGGCACGTCGCGCAACGGAAGCAAATGAGGCGAGTGGCACCCTTGGAGCACGTAGTGCGTCCTGAAGGGCACGTCGCATGGATGATGATGAGGAGACAACTTAAATGACCCTAAGACCTTAACGCCTGATGAATTCTTAAAAAAAAACGACTCCCCTAATTAAATTGTCGCCCTGTTCAAATCAAAACCTAAATTAAAACATCTCTCAGTTAAATTTGACAAGCCCTAAGAAAAGATTCTACAAAAATAAACCTAGGGCGTAAGATAAAACCCTCCTAGGTGTTAATTAAAGTCTTATTAAAGTAAAATGGGATAAAGTAACGAGGGAATTAAATTAGGTGAAACCCATGGCCTTTAAATGATAAAGAAGGAATAAAAATTATTAAAGTGGGGGAGTATTAAAAGATAGGAATCTTTAAATATATTGAAAATATAAAAACTGCATTTATCTTTTGGGTTCAAAAATAAAAATAACAAGAGAGAATTAAATAATAAAAATTAAGAAACTTAAGGAGTAAATTAAGAAATGATTAAGGAGTAAATTAAGGAATGATTAAGGAGTAAATTAAGGAGTAAATTAAGGAATGATTAAGGAGTAATTTAAGGAGTAAATTAAGGAGTGATTAAGGAGTAAATTAAGGAGTAATTTAAGGAGTGATTTTTGAGGAAGTGAGGGAATTGAGTCTTTTAAATATTAAAAAGAAATTAATTTTGGTGAACGATAGGGATGAGTGACACTTGGACGGCGGAGAACGTTTAGAGGGTTGTCATTAAAAATTAATTAATTAATGATTTATGAATTAGGTCAGCCTCAAAATTCTATAAAAGGAGGGGAAAGGAAGGAAGAAAGGGGAGGAATGGTTAGCGTAACGTTACGCTACGGAATTGTGTCTTGATGGATTGCTTGTGAGGAGTTGGGTTTGTCTCAGCTGTGTTGGAGTGGTAGCTCAGCCATGGAGGCGAGCTGAGATGCTAGTCTATCTCTGGTTCTTGTGTGGCCCCTTTGCGGCTCGGGGGGCTAAAGGGGAAGTAGAGTACCCCTAGCGTTTGGTTGGGAGGTACCGGTGAGCCTTTCACGGTCGGCGAGCGGGATGCGGCACGGAGCACGGGACGCGGTACGGAGCGTGGGATGTCGTCCGAGGAGAGCGAAAGGCAACGGTATGGTTTTATTGGTGAAGTATAATGCATTTTATCTTCGGCAAATTTAATGTTATTGATATTATAGTATTCTGGAAATTGTATGCAATTGCTATCATTCGCATTCTGGATATTGGGTGTCCGAACTGCGGTGTACACGCTCACTGGTCAGCGTTCTGTTAATGATAATGGGCATTTTTTTCTGCCGTTGATATATTGGCATCCCCATTCATGACCTGGGTGTGGTTCCATTTAAAGCTGTGTTGGGGGTGTCATACCGTTCCTAATGTCTGAGTGCTTACCTGAATTTGCCGGCGTTTGAACAGTTGCACATTTTTAGTGTTATCTGGTCGATGTTTACCTTGATCTGCGTTTTTTTTCATTGGTGTATGGCGTTTTAAATTGCATGGGCGTGTATGGGCATGTAGGGGGCGTTTTAAATTGCATGGGCGTGTATGGGCATGTAGGGGGCGTTTTACATTGTTGCATGGGTGTGTATGGGCGTGAAGGGGTGTTTTTCATTTATCTGCGTGATACATATGTGTATGGGCGATTTTACCTTGCAGAGGGGGCATAAGGTAACCCCGTGAGCGTTTTCTTTACAGACTGCATTTTTTTGTGTATTACAGTGCGAGTTTATTTCCCTAAACTGTGTGTTTTCTTTATAAGATACAGAGCGAGTTTGTTGCCTTACAGTGGGCGTGTTTCTTTATATATTACCGAGCCTGTTTATGGCCATATAGTGTGCGTTTTAATACACTACCGTGCGTGTTAGCATATTACAGCTGCATTTTAATTCTCGTTGTTGTTATCTAATTACGTTGGCAATTAGGTTAATGGAACATGACTCTTTAATTAATTGCATTTTAATTATGGCATTTAAAAATTGATAGCTGCATTTTAATTCTCGTTGTTGTTATCTAATTGCGTTGGTAATTAGGTTAATGGAACGTGACTCTTTAATTAAGTGTTATTTTAATTATTGTATTTTAACATTGATAGCTGCCACATCCAATAATTCCCTTTTTACGTTTGTCATTAAATTTTATTAATTTAGATTGCCTTTTTATTTACTATCATTTTAAATTTTAACCTTTTATAGATTGCCATCTTGATTAGGAAGCATATTGATATTCTCAATTGATGTTCCTAGATTTACGATGTTATTTACATATATTAACATTTGTAATTAATGGTTATCTTGAATCATGTCATTATTAATGGTGAGAGTTGTCCCTTCCAATATTGCCCTTACAAGTGTTGGCATGTTAAAATTCTAGTATTTTATAGATGGCCATTTTAAAATAAGATGATATAGTGTTATTTCAACTATGACGTTACTTGTGAATATACTATTAATTGCATTATCATTGAGATTCATGATTATAATGACATAGCATGAGAGCTCCTCATGTTGGAATTAAATGTTTTTATCTTGAAAATCTTATTAGAGTTTGGTGGTTGCAGCATATAAGAGCTATTGTAATGGTAAGACCATGGTCCAGATATGCGAGATAAATGATTGATGGTTAATAATACATGACAGTGGTATTGTGATTTGTTAATAACATATACGACGCTATGACCTAGATTACGTACAAAAACTACGCGGAGATAGTAAATAAGGGTTGTTGATTCATTTAGATAATGTTGAATTTTGGGTTTTGTTGTCGGGTCCTCTTGTCATGCGCCTTCCGTAAGGGAGGTATTTGTCCTTCTTATTTACGTTGTACTGATTGTACTCAGTTAGTCGCTTGGTGTGTTGTGTCGGGTGGGATGTAGACACCTCCATGTTCCTCAAGAACAGTCGCCAGCCCTGAGACCTTAAATGGTTAAAATCGATGGGAACCTGGGCTTGAGCGTTGCTTATGTGTCTTGGAGGTCGTAACCTTGCAGGGTAGGACGGGCGGGAGGTTAGTCGTATTTAGTGGTCAGTTTTACTTTTGTCGCTAAATGTTTGCATTGGGCACCTTATTCCTATGGTCGTATATTGTTTGCAGTTACTCGTCGTGTGCCTTTAGTCTTCTTGTGATGAACATCGTGGTTGTGTCTTGTCGGTTGTCCAGGGCGTCGCACAGTTAGGTGTGTTGTTACTTCTACACGCGCGCACACACTTAAAGAAAAAAAAATTTGCACATGTTACTAGAATGGTTGTCGTAACGAGGAGGTTCGTTACAATTCAAGAGAACAACAATCCTTATTTACAAAGGAATAAAAGAAAACAACAATTTCTTCATTGTCTTCCTCTATATCAGATTGAAAAGTATCATATATTGTTTTATTTCTTTCCTGGAATTTGTAGTATATTCAAGATATAAAATAGTATGCAAAACATAAATAATTAGCTATAAATGGCAGAGAAACAATGATATAACCAGAGAAATACCACAATAATACCAGAATAATACCAAAATAACACCAGAATATCACTTTGATTACTGAGAGCAATGTTCACTTGCCCTCTTCAAGGGGAAAACCTCCATCAGAGTAGAGCTTTATTACAATAATATCCAAGAAAATATTTCTCATACCCTCTACTTCTATTTATACAAAATCTATTTATCCAAAAGAATAATCAAGAGGAAGATCCTTCTAGAAGTAGAACCTTCTATTAGGTCTTCTTACATTTGAATTATTCTTCCTTATTTCTAGGCCTTATTAATATTGTCCTTTATTACATGGAATTATATTATTCTACCTACATGAGGGGTTAGGGAGGTTAGGTCCCTAACAAAATTTTAAATCATAGTTGTCATGTGTAACCAATGGCTCTTCATGTATGCCATTTTGATTTTCAAAAAAATCAAGAAAAACAACTCCATGCACATTTTCTTCTTGCAACTGATCATGAATTGTTTCACATCTTAGAGTTCCTAGGCATGCAAATTCAAAATTATGGTTTTCACAAAAATCAGAGAAAACAACTACTTCTTCATTGTCTTCCTAAAACTTTATGTCATCAATTGGTTTTGAGTCTAAATTTTCTATACATACAACTTCATAGAATGGAAGGACTAAATATCCATTTTACTCACTATCTCTCTTGGTCACACAAAATTTGGTAAGACTGTTGCAAACTTTCATCAAATTCAGTAATAGGAATATGGTTGTCATCATTAAAATCCTACTCGGTTTATTTTTCATATAAGAGAGAAGCTACCATTTCTTGTTGGTGATGAAAATGGTTTTCGTACAAAGCTTCCAGGATTTCTTAATCCATGAACTCTTCATCGCCATACAAATTTTCCAAATGTTGAATAAAATTTTCAAAATGATCACAACAATTTTGAACCAACAACAAACATAAATGGGATTCTTTATAATTCTCATAAAATGTTGTATGAAAATCTTGTAATGAATAAAGACTTGCAAATGGTAAATTTTCATACAATTGTTTTGTATTTCCCTCCAATGTGTCCATGAACATATTCATCAAACAGTCTTCACAAAATTGAACCCTTACGCACATGCATGTGAAATTTAACCAAGTGCAAAGCAACATCGTCTCTTTTTTCATCTCAGAATTTTGGAAAATATGTCTACCAATATATATGAGGCATTCGATTTGGAAAAACAGGAATGTGATAGAAATTCATTGGAGCATACCTTGCATATCTGTGATCCATATCGAAGTAGTGGAGTCACTGAGAAAGTATTTAGGCTACTGAGTCTTTGGACAATGGAGTCTCCATGAAAATTATGAACTCTAGATTCTTGAAAATGGAGTCGTCGGGTGAATGATGTACAACCTTTCTATTTCTGACTACTATTCACCATCAGTACTCAGATATGAACTTTGTCATTTATCCCAGATAAAATTTAATTTTCTCTCCCCGGAAACGACGCCAAAATGTTATCACTCCATAATTTACCTTGGCTGCAGAAGGGAAACCACACAGGTAACCAAAGACCACTTTGGGCTTGGAATCTGGTATTTCCAAATCAGAGAGGGATCTCTCAATGTAAATTAGGCTCATTGGATAGATCTGATATATAAATAAGGTTTTAATATGTTGTGGCAGAGTAGAGAGAGAAATTCATTGGGCATGGAGTCAACATTGAAACCAATGGAACTATCAGTGACTGGTGGTATAACTATCAAGGAAATAGAGGCTATATAGGTCATAATATTTCAATTTAAATATTTTTGTTGTATGATGGAAGAAAGAGAAAACAATTAACCACATTCAGAGAACCAACTGAGATGAATTATGATTGGGTTAAGAAGAGATAACAATAATTAAATTTCTTGAATCTAAAGCATCAATATCATATGAAATCCAGACCATTAGCTTTCCAATTTAAGAATATAAAGGTTGCAGCTAAAAAAATAAAAGAACACATGAACTACATACATGAGAGGGAAACACATACTTCAGATCACCACCACAAGAATCTTTGGTATGAATAGCACTGTACTTATGCACTAACATTTCATTAAACTTCAGAAAAAATACAAAATATTCAAAATAAATCTCCTCTATGTTTCTTTCGACTCTTTTAGTCAATCAAAACTAAATATATATATAGAAAATATTCTTTCCCAATATGAGGAGGTCGAGTTCAACTACTTCCAAAAGTTGGATATGGTTACAAAATTATAGCAACATGTTTAGAACTTCCTGATAGGAAAACATAATCAATTTTCTGGAAAATGGGTTGTAACGATCCATTTGAATCTTCCAAACCATGAAATCTGTGAAGAAAATGAGATAGTTGTTTGTGAATGGGATTGTTCTTGATAAAATCCTCTTTCATTTTTCAAAAATTCCTCTATAGAGTCTCGAGCTTCACACCCAAATATAATGACTAAAACATGAAATCACTAAATGTTTAAATCTGAAAAATAGACTGTAAATATCCATTCGAATATTCCAAACCATGAAACTTATGAAGAAACTAAGATATTTTTTTGTGAATGGGATTGTTCTTGAGAAAACCCTCTTTCATTTTTCAAATATTCCTTTCCATCATCTCAGGATTTATGCCCAAAGATAATGATTAAAACAAGCAATCATCAAATGTTTAAATCTGAAAAATAGGTTGTAAAGATGCATTTGAATCTTGCAAAGATTTTAAAGGAATCTTAATTACAAAACATTTATTGGTTATGGTATTTATATATTATGAATTTAAATTGTATTATGAATGCATTAATGTTATAAAATAGATTGTCAAGGTCACTGTGAAATTCACTAGAAGTACTCAATGACAATTTTTAAGGTTGTTGACCAAGGATAATAGTTATAATGTTTATATTTTAATTTTCATAATAACTCCAAACATTTCCTCTTTCTAAATTTTGGGTGGCTTGATCCCCAGTGTGAAATTTGAATTTATGTGGTGTATGGTCTATGTTCAAAAACATGTATCTTATCTAGGTTGAAGTTTGAATGATCAGAGTTTTTTGTTGAAATTATTTTAGGAATTTGACAGAGAATAGTTCGTTGGTAAACTAAGGATTGGATCTGAATTTACATCGTGAATTTATCAGGTGAATTGAATTAATTCAAATTTATATGTGGATCTTCAGTCGGAATCATTGATAAATCCAATTTAATAATAACCTGGAGTATCTATGTTTTGTATTTTAAAAACCAAAATTTTGGGACCAGGGAAGGTGTGTTAAAGTCTCCAAAATTATGATTTTAACCTATAGTTTGTTAACCCCTTTTCCTAAACAAATTTATGCATGTGACCAGGAGCCATAACCTAGTTCTATTAAGAAAGAGTGCTATTTAGGGCTCTGAAACTATGACGCTATGGAGGTTTCTTAAACTCAACACTCCCTTTCTCCTGAATTGATAACCGACATAATTCGTTCATAAGCTAAGATGACCGACAGTTGTAGGTTACCCTACCCTACCACCTTCCTTCATTAACTTTTAAACAACTTAATATAACGTCTAGAAGATATTTTTCCTTACACGAGTTTCTACGGTGGAGATCCACTACAGAACTATGGACTTTGGGGTTTCCCCACTTCCACAAGTTGAAATTGTTCCACCCAGATCACCGAATCTCTGAAGATATGGAGGATATGATGGTTTACATTCTCCCTAAAATTTATGTTTGTCGTCCACTCCGGAGTTCAAAACTCTAGGAGTTCTCTTTTTGTAAACATCAACCCATTTCGTCTAAAGTGTCGAACTTTCGACCCTTTGAAGGACTCTGACTTGAGGATCTAATGGTCCTTGTTTGTTCGCTAGATCTATGGATCTCCTTAACTCCAGAAATTCATAACTTCTGGTTCTTCGTAATCCTTGAAGTTTACCTCTTAACTTAGTTGGAGAGTCGAATCTTGATTAACTCAGAGATCAACGATCCATTTACCTTGCTCCGATATATGGCTAGAAGTAACTTCAGATCTCTAACACTTCATAGAACTTCATTTTTCCATGGGTTAAAATATCCCAAAGTGACAATCTCCCAGAGTGATGTGGAAACCACATTTTCAAAATCAATGATGTTTCATAAAAATGAGAGTGACACGGCTCACCAGAATTAGCACATATGACGTAAACAAAGTACCAAAATGAGTGCCACATGTCATCTGAAATCAATTGATAGGTGGAATTTGACACGTCATCTGAAAAAGAGTTTTTGAGAAAGGGGGTCCGACACTTTGGAACTTCGAGGATTTGGGCTTCGGAATTTTTATCTATGAAACTCTTTCCTCCAAATTCGCAAAGGTTAAAACCCATAGATCTAACGGTCCTGGATTTACCATTAACAATGGTCAGGATTAACTCCGGCTTCGGGAGTTTGGGACCTTTCACACCTTAACAATTTATCCACGACCTTCCGAATGGTGGAATTTTGAATACTCAGATCTATAGACACATGTACCCAACGTTCGACGATATTGATTTACTCTGGACTTCAAGACTCCAGGAGTCCCTTAACTTAAACACCATGAATCTAAGTTTCACTTTATTATCAAACCTCCAAAATATGAAGGCTCGTAGATCTAACGACCCTTATTTGATTACCAAATCTATGATTGTACGTCACTTTGGGACTTGGGAGCTTCGGGGTTTCTTGACTCTCTACATCTACGAATTCAAAACTCACCAGATCATCGAACTCCTGCGGATCCAATGGCTAGAAATCACTCACTAATCTATGTTGTATATCACTTCGTAACTTCAGAATTCGGGGATCTATTAAGGTAAAGAACCTAAATCCACTAAAGTAGTGAAGCCTGAAAGTATTAAGGTTTAACAGGTGTGCATCTCCTGTTTGATCAAACAATTATGAGGATTCTGAATCATCATGATCAGATCCCATTAATTAATTCCTTCGAATGGATTTCAACTCTTGATTTCCTCTCTTGAAACTTGCGCACATTGTTCTTCTTGATCTTGACTTAGAGTTTAACTTCAACGCTCTTTAATGCATCTCTCCTGAGATCTGGACTCTAACTGTTGAGGGCGCTCTTGTGCTTCCCTTGTGTAAATTTTTCACTATCTCTTCTGATCTTTGTACTTCCAAAGGTTACGACCTCTACCTGACTTGAGAGGGTCCCTGTGCACTTTAGGTGTTGTATCTTCTAAACCTTGGGCTTTCAAGGAACCATCTACTCAATTCTAGAATTGACTATCGAGGTGTTGCACTAAGTTACCAGAAGAGAATATTCAATCTTATTACAAAACTTAAACTCATCCTTAGAATAAACTTTCTTTTGGTTATAGGTTTATTTCTTCATAGTATCTGTTGGTTCACCAAGGTACCGAGTAAGATTTGGTTTCTACCTTGTGCTCAGATCTTTTCTTTTCTATTCTTTCCTTTTTTACGTTGTGATATAGATCGGATATCTAACTACTTGGTTGTACGCTGAAGGGTGGTCACACTTATTCAAGGTAAACATACTTGATTTTGAAATTGTCATAAATGATAGATTTTCAATTCAAGGTATTATGTTTTATTGTTTAAGTTTATTTCCTTGATTTTAATGAAATTAATTCCTATCCTTTAATGAGTAAGGTGATGAGTTATATAAATAGTATGAAATGATGTTATGATGAAGTGACCATGTTACCAGATATTTTGTGTTTGAATAAGGGTACTTAATAACGCGGGAATTTATATTTGAATATTAGGAATGAATTGAAACTATGGGGATCAGATACTTCCTTATTCCTCATAACAATTGCCATTATTGAGACCTTAAATGGTCAATATCAATCAGACGAATCCTAGACTTGAGTTTTAATTATGTGTCTTGGAAGTCCTAACCTTACAGGATAGGTTGGGTGGGTAGTTTATTATGTCATCTTATGTGAAGTGGCAGATCCTTCATTCTTTAAGTAGTATATAAATCTAGTTGTGCAATGGAATGAAAGAAATAGAATGTTTATTACTAATGTATGTTATTATAATGTATCTCTTGTTCTTATGAAGTTTATTAATGTTTAAAAGAAATTATATTTGATATTGTTTCTCAAAGTACTTACATGATGTAACATAGGGGTTGTTACAAGTTCACTCTCGTAACTTCTTGAGACAATATACTAGGTGGAAGTTTACTCATGTAAATACTGGTGTGTGTCCAGATCTCTCTAGACCACCAATATGGTGGATTGGATTCTCCTCACGTGTGCATTAGTTGATTTATACAAAATATATCATGTGTAAATTATTATTCATTCATTTGGTTAATGAGAATTCTTCCATTCTTTCTCACCTACTTCTCTTCTCTCATTGTTTCTCTGTAAATTGTGTATGTCATTTTCTAGCTAGATCTATTCTTTGTAGGTTCAACATATTTACATTTATATTATTCTATCCATTGCATTTTTTGGCTAGGCCAACTTGACTTTCTAGTAATTATATTTTATGTTCATATTTTCCTTGTGGATCCGACTTGTCTTTCTGGAAGATAATATTATAATATTATTTATTCTTCTAGGCCAACTTGTCTTCTAGGGTTTTCAAACAACGATTTAGGGTCTCTATTGCTTCCAAAATATTCCATTCTAGTGAAAGGTTACACGTGGAGGTCAATACATGTCGCAACTATCGTAACATCAACATGAAGAACCCAAATGCTAAACCATTTTAACTTTATTAAAAGAAAACTCAACAAATCCACTAATATCCACAAAGGAAAAGGTATTTTGAGATATTTCTTTATTTGAGACTACATAAAAAGTAAAGAATGAAAATTTCATGAAATGAGTCAAAAGAATAAGAAGACTTCACTCAGTCTCATCATCATCAAACTTATAATATATATATTAGAGTTGTTGTGGAAATATAATCAATGCATCTGTGGGGATTCAAACCTAGTTATGTACCTTGAAATTCAATTATGAAATCGTTGACTTCAAATTCTACCCACATTCAAAACTCACAACAATATAGTGTAGTATTAATAAAAACCAACAACATTTCCATGGAACTGTAGTGTAGATGCCTAATTTCTACAAATAGTAGTTAAACAACTAAGCTTAGGGGTCCCTTCTTCTACAAACAAAGTTTCATTTAGTATCTATATAATCTTTGATAATATATATTATTAGTATTATTATATACATACAAACAATAACAAATTCTAACAAATTATTTTGAATTGTACAACTATGGTTCAACACTCCCTCCTACCTTTAAAACGTTACAAAACTATGAATGAATGAATATGAAATTTGGTGTTTCAGAGAAAATCAAAAGATGAATATAATCCAAGTGGATATCGGTGGACACCCACCTATTCCACTGGCTCAAAGACAAATTTCCATTTTGGCAGTTTTTTTCTAGCTTTTTGGGTCCTAAACTTTCGGGGTTATTTTGAGGCCCTAAACAACAATTTTTGGGCCTGCCACAATCAAATTGTATAATTTAGCTATAATTTGATGGAAACATGTGTAGTCCTCAGGTATTTCTTTCCAATGAGCTATCATGCACCTAAAACTAAGATCGTATGCAAAAGTTATGAACCCAGGAAGTTGATGTACCAACTTACCCCATCGGAGCCCATACGAATTTTGGCGTTTCATCTCCTAGTGTTAAGTTTTTAGATGTTTATGGTTTTATAATTTATTCTTTATTTTAAAAATGAATTCCGAGCCTCATTGTAAGAAGCTTATTGTGAATTAGCGTAATCGACAAATCTCTTCTTAGAGATAATCTACCACCATTCTATCTATCTTGTGTGCTTTTTCATTTTACATACTTTTGTATTTCAGACAATCATTAATAAAATCTAAGACTTATTGTATTATGTGTTCCTTTCCATATATCTGTGTAATTATTTGTTAGATCGTTGTTATATATTTTCCTTCATATCATTCCTAAAATAATATGGATCATAAAATGTCTCAAGTTTGAGGAGAATGATGTGGACCTACATATGGTTACATCTCTACTCTTCCAACCTTGTTGGTTTAACTATGGACATTTCAGGTAATTATTTTTTTTCTTAATAAATTAAAGACAATTGTTTGTGTACAAGGAAATATTGGGAATGGGTTGCATATGGCTTGTGACCTTTCTCCATTGCATCATTATCTATAAAGCTTCATTGTAACAATGTGGGTGGCGACGGTTCAAGGCTATATATAAGAACTATGGAGTCTGAGGTCGTGGGACGATAAAATGCAGCACAGTGGAGTTTGAGGTAGTGGTGGACGAGGTGGTGAAACATTGTGGACTCTAAGGCAGTGGTGGATGAGGTGGTTGTAACTTCCCTCTCTTGCATGCACTGAGCGAACTTATTATTTGAGGACACTTTCTTGCAAGTGATCTGGATTATTATACTATTGGTCGTTTGATTATGATTATGAGGCATTATGGATATGATGATATGTTAATTTTTTCATTTATATAGACATGTGCTATTGACTAGGTTCTCATGAGTGTGCAGGACTTTGGACCTTGAGGATACAAAGGCATCGATGGAACCCCTTGGACTCCAGATTGAGTCAGGGAATGTACTATTTGGGTTTGATTGTTGTTGATATGACATATGTACATTTGATTATATGTTATGATGATTGATTATTATTGCTGACATGATTTGTTGATGATGTAGGCTGATGATAGATTTTCGACCAGACTAATGTAGGGTCATGCACGACAACCAGATACCTTGAGAGAGAGGTGTGGAAAACATCTATGCCACAACTTACTAGCACTCCCACCATGGCTCGGACTGTAGGTTAACGATTACCTAGTTCGAGAAGACCCATGATGTCATGAGGGAAGATTGTGATAGTCCCTCACGATGATTCTAAAGGGCACGCAATAAGGCATGGGCCTTATTCCTTAGAGGCCCTTAGTCTCCCAAAATATCACCTGGCGGATTATTGACTCCAGGGGTTTTTGATGTCTACCAAGTCAGTCAAGAGGCGAGTGGCACCCTTGGAGCACGTAGTGTGTCCTGAAGGGAACGTTGTGCAAGGAAATTGGAAAGAGGCGAGTGGCACCCTTGGATCACATAGTGCATCCTGAAGGGCACGTCACGCAAGGAAAACAGAGAGAGAGGCAAGCGACACCCTTCGAGAACCTAGTGTGTCCTAAAGGGCACGTCGTGTTTTTAACTGGTAAGTGAATAAACCTAGACGACATTAGAACGAATGATGTGGCAAGTAAGATTTTAAAAATTTCCCTAATAAAAATGTTGCCCAACCTAGTGAAATTAAAATCTAGGTCTAAGTGAAACTTGTGGTTAAAAATAATAAATCATAATTAAACATGTGATGAGAAGGGGGTAAGAAATTCAATTAATTTATTAAAATCAAATTATATTGGGGG
>WSFP011514144.1:0-12904 GCA_009831015.1 Picea engelmannii | reverse complement strand
TCATATAAGAGAGACAATGAAGTTCTCAATCAATAAGGGAAGAGATTGGGGGTTGAACAATGTGTTCAGACTTAAAGGACAAAGGGATGCAGACTCAATGTGAAGTGAACAATTTCTCCATAGTAACTTTTCTCTCAAAGTTGAATTTTTTCTCCTCTTTTCTGTAACTCAGATTTGGCCCATTTATAGCCTTCACGTGGAACTGAAGGGATGAGTCGGAACATTTCCAATATATGGAAGGCCAAGGATCATTGATCTTGTGATGTGACATGGAAACCCGACGCCATTTTTTAATTTTGGTCACATTTCTCGATGTACACGAGTTGTAGTGGTGCAACCTGCATATACACATGTTCTAATATAGGCAGGGTGCGTATATGTGGAAAAATCATGTTTTTAGCTCTGGGATTTGCAAAAAGGGACTTCATAGGGAAATGGAAAAAGGCCCTATGTGCAAGATTTCATAGGGTGAGGCAAATCTTGCTATAACAGATGCCCCCTAATGTGTGAGGTAAGAGGAGTATCTGCGATGGCCAAAATACATTATAAGACCCAGAAGTGGAGTAATGGGGACCCAACTGGAAGAACTAGTTTCTCATTACAATTTGTACTGACTTTGCATACATGGATGCCAATTTGAATTACACTACAAATCCATGTGAAAATATATCAAACAACTATCCATGGCCATGAATAGGCAAATACAAATGTGGTTACATGCCAAAGGTTGTCATAGTCACGAACAAGGCCTAGTAAAACCAGTCTCAAAATCAATCTAAAGATATATGTATACAATGGATTACAATTTGATCTCCCATGATCACTGAAGTCACACAGGTACTGGTCCAATGAAAAGGTAGCAACAGCTCAGGAAAGATTCAACTATAAACTGATGTCTTCAAGTCTTCTACACAATCCGCCAAAGGTTCAAGTCTACATCATGTGAATAAAGGAGTTGAGTTCGAACACAATGAGACTTTGTTTGATTACTGGTCATTGAGGTATATCGTTAACAAATGTGAGATACCAATGATGAAAGTAGGTATCAAGGCACTGAGTACATTCTTACAAGTGTGAATAAAGGAGTCGGGGTCGAACACTTGAAGAATCCATCGATCAAGAGACATTGATGTATTCCCAATTGTCGATGGCAAGAGAACATGCCACTAATGATTGCAAGCCTCTAATTACTCATAGGACTCTATGTCTCGTCTCCAGAATAGATGATCTGAAGTTGATGGAAGGAGACCCACTGAAATGAGAGCATTAAGGCATCTCTCATCATTCGGCACGAGGTACAAAGTAGGAGCTTGATGATTTATAGGAAATCGAAAAAAGAACATGTTCACGAACCAATGACCTTGTGCATCTTTCACGTGTGCCAAGTGCAAGTGGTACACGAAAAAGACCCGTTGAATAACAGCCAATGAGGAAAACTGTTGACAAAGGTGAGGAAACCACCAATAGATGTCTTGCGGTCGAACACAAGGGAAACCACCCAGTCAATGACCAATGATGAAATGTCGATTGCTGGGTTAAGGGTTACCTACCAATGAGGAAAGTAGGACCAAGGTGAGCAATAGGACTACAACTTCATGTGATTATGAGACAAACTGAGGGTATGGCCGAGATGCAAAGTCAATAGTTCTGAGGAATGGCCGACACAAGTTGATAGACATTCTTTGAACAAGAGCACGAGACATATGGAAGACTCTGGTAGCATAGACTCAATGATGAAACCATGAGATGAAGGAGGCATCAATCAAACTCTCCATAGGAACTGGAAGAGTAACCAGTCGGAGGAGTAAAGTCTATGTAATGAGCTCAACTTCATAAGGTATAAACCCAAAATTATGATGACAAGTGGACTCAAAAATTCTGTGCTTTGTTCAAAGGCAACACGACTGCTACCAATATAAGATAATAATCCCTTCCCGCCCATCGTTTTTTTTTTTTCATAGTCAAATGAATGCCATGATATAGAGGAGGGAACGAGTGTCACAAGTAAGCAAAACTAGTTCCAGCAATGGAACATACCTATGCTCAATGCAAGGAGGTGCATGCGGGAGATGGACACTCGAGGGAAGGTTCCCTCTTGGGTATAGGGTGTCAAGCTGCGAAGGATATAAACAAGACTCTGCTTGGTTGAGGATGCAAAATTGCTAAGGCAAACTGTTTATAACGCAAATCGAGAACCGAAAATAGGCTCAATACTGCAAGCAAGGGCATGAGATGCAATCACAACTTAACGCCAAAAAATGTCATTTTTCATAATCTTAGTCTACTTGGTTTGAAAAAGGGATAAACTTGTACCAAATAGACATCTTTTCGAATTGAATTTATGAGTGCAAAAGAGACAAGTTCACTCAGCAATCTTTTCGCTTTTTGAAAATGAGTCGAAAAACAGCTCAAATCAAACTCACGATATTTCAAATCCAATTAACGAGTGTGAAAGAGACAAATTCACTCAGCAATCTGTTCGTTTTTTAGATGAGTCAGAAAATAGCTTAAATCAGACTCGTTGGGGGGTTTCTAGGCGGCATGTCATGGGGGAGGCCAAGGATCATTAACCTCGTGACGTGACATGGAAACTCGACATCACTTTTTTAATTTTGGGAACATTTCCCGATGTACGTGGGTTGTAGTGGTGCAACCTGCATATATGCATGCTTTTATATAAGCAGGGCACGTATATGTGGAAAAATCATGTTTTTAGCTCTGGGATTTGCAAAAAGGAACTTCAAGTCTGCATAGGGAAATGGAAAAATGCCCTCTGTGCAAGATTGCATAGGGTGACGCAAATCTTGTTATAACAAGGGATGATGTAGCTTCATGTGATTTTGAGGATGATGTAGTTTCATGTGATTTTTATTTTGAGGACATGGTAGGAGATATTTTTTCTAACACATGTCAGCCCAAAAATAATGTTTTTCCAAACGAATGTATCAATGAACAAGTCCAAGCCGAACATATATGCCTTGATAATGAATATAATCCACAAACCCCATCTATTTGTTTTGATGATGATTTGATTAATCAATCCATTTCTTACATCCCAAATTCCATCATTCTTGAACCTAATAGAAAAATCCGACCTCGAGATTATGGTTCATCCCAAATCTTTCATTCATATACATATAGAGAAGAAGTTGACTATCCAAAGAAATATGGTGTTGACCTCTATAGTTCCCTTTATGATAAAGTTTGTTATGATGATGTAATTAGTGAATGGTCAAATATAATTGATGAGGACTCTTTTGATATGAAAAACGAGCTTTCTTTTGAAGATCTTAATGAGGTTGATAAATATCTTTAACTATATAATTCTTTTTTTTAATCCACTATTTCAATTAGAAGAAGTCGGTCATCTCGACATTGATACCTCTCTTAATATGTACACATTTACCTTCAATAAGGATGATGAGTTAAAGGATATTCCTATATTTTTTAATCCTTTATATGAATAGACTTCGCACTATGATGACCCTATTTCTGATAGGAAGATTGCAACAGATTGCTTTATGATGTTTAATGAGTGCACTGACCCTATCTTTGATTTTCAAACTTTAAACCCTAAACCTGAATTTCTTGATCCTATTAATGCTTTCAAATGTCATTTTGTTGGTTGGAACATCTTAGAGGATGGTTAACATTTATTTTGGGTTTTGATAGGTCATTTTTCATCGCCATATGCATCCATTCATTGGCATGTTGGTAAGATTTCCTTACGCAAAGTCTTCCAAGTCGTGAAGTCTGCATGTAAAACAAATGATGCATACCTCTACGCCAAGTGTCATCCCACTTGATTCTGAGTTGTTGCATACCTTTCCATGTATATAAATAAAAGAAAATGTAAAAATGTAAATAAATGAGACAAAAAAATTATGAAATGGGTATATTAGGTTTTGGTTTGTTTCGATTTAATTTTGTTTTTTTTCTCGTTTTTCCTTTGCGTTCAGTTTTGACTAAGTTATGTTTTGACTTTGTGTTTGTTATTTTGTAAATCCATTTTCTTTGTTATATCAATTGCACTTTATACTAATATTGTGAAATATATAAGAGAAAAAAGAGATAGATGATCTTCTTGGGTTCGTAAAACTACTTATGTAGCAATTGCCAAACCTACATAAATTTTGCTAATTCATGAAGCAATAGTTATTCCCACTTTTTATTTCCTTTTCTTCCCTCCATGTCATTTTCTGCAAGAGCATAGATTCAGACAAAAGTTGATATTTTCATGATATATGAGCAAGAAAAAACCAAATATTCTCAAGTTCTAGCCAATTTTTGATAACCCTGTGAAGTCGCCAGTTGTTGACTCGTAAAATGGTCAACTAAGCCACCTGCCTGCAAATGGTCGCAAGGCACTAATAATATTTTTTATTATCTACCTATAAACTATAAATACTTAACTATAGGTGGGTCTCCCTACTTTAAAAGATAAATCAACATGCATTCTCCTCTAAAGAACGATCTTTTACAGCCTACTTCAGCTTTAATAAGACATTTTGATGCATTAGTAATTATTAATGAAATTTTGGAAGTGACTCTCAAAAGAGTATAAGTCTTGTCTTTCTTATTAATGACGATGAATGACCTTGTTCATACATGAAGTTGTTTTTTTATTTGTTAAAAAGGTTGGCATATATTGAAGCTTTCATATGCAAGTCGTGTGATAAGGTGTACTTTACATTTAAAATTTTGGTTACATTCGATAGTTCAATATGAAACGATACTCGACAACTTAACATAACCTTTCATATTGTATGAAATATCAAGCTCTTGTTATGAAGGAAGAGGCACGATAAAGTTTAAATGTTGGAGAATATTTTTAACATAACACATATGGTAAAATATTGTTACCATTCAAGTTTGCCCTTCGACATTTACTATGGTATATTTATGATGTCATATCTTAAGATTGGCAATCAACGTGGTTTAAATTTGATGTAAGATTTGTTGTTTAACCTTGACCATCATTCCAAAGGTATTAAACCTTGTTGATGTAGATGAGTGGAACACGTGATTGATTGTAGACTCAACATGAGATGTGCCATAGTGATTGGTTACAGTGATTAATGGAAATGTGACTTGGAAAACCTTGTTAATGTTAAGCGATGTACAGTCACATGCATTGAATGCATGGACGTGAGTTTTTCGTTGGGTTTACCACCTTGTACATTCGATCATTTTCATTATGTTGGTTTGTGGAATTGAGCTCTGGAAAGATTGTTCTATTCGAACCCTAACCCTTGAACTTTCTAGCACTGAAACTCGTCTTGCTTAAGGAAAGAAACAAGCAATAGTGGAGGTATTTCCTTTAGCTTATTCTTATCAAATACTTTCAACATTTGCAACAATAATTTGGCTATAGACCTGTGTGATGGTCAATGACCTTGTTGGTTGTTTTTGGTTTTGTTTTGTAGCTTCCTTTTCCTTCCAAAAATGGTAGTATCAAAGCGTCGTCATTATTGGTCTTGATGTTTTCTTTCAAATGGGATAAAACTTGTTGAGTTTTACAATGGTTCCTGGGGTCTTCTCTTTCAATATACTTTAATGCCAATCTTGGGTCACGAACTTTGCTATACTGCCACAGTGTTCATATATTTGTTACCCTTCTCCTTGTGTCGAGTTCCATTATTACTCTGCTTATAAAATTGTCTCACCACCTTATTGCAAAATATTTAACACTTGAAAGAAACTACATCGTTTATGTTTTACCCTCTGCCTGGAGTTAGGATATACCAGTTATTTCAAACCTTTGTTTGGTGTTCGCTTTCATGTTCTCCTCTCTAAGATATTTTGGTATCTGGTCAGGGTCGATTCAAAGGATCTATGCACCGTCAGTTTCGAATCCCCCATGCATAGAAAGAGTTGGGTTATCCTTTATATGTAACCCTAGTCTATGCACTTGTTTTATTGAAGAGTTGTTTGAAACTATAGATGGGTTGTCGGTTTTGTAAACCTAACATTCTCCAAAATTATCTTTCATAATAAAAACGAGTAGTCTCCAATTCGATTGTTGATCATGGTTAGAATAGAAGGCAAATGTGTGAAGTCTCTTTAAAATGGAAATGGTTGTTTTTACGATACATTTGACATGAAAATATGTCATTGGTTGCACATGTATGTTGTATCTATATACAGAGGTGTGTTCAATTGTTTATGTTGACAAATGAAGATGGGTGTGTGTTGAAGTAATGGGCAAGTGTTTGGCCATACCTGTGAGTTTTTTCTACACACGAAAATTATTGGAATTGCTTCAGTTTGAAATCCAATAATTTAAAGATTTTTATTAAGCTACAAGATTACAATGGGGTTCTGAGTTTGAAGGGGATATGTGAATAATTTACTCACTTGATATCAAATTAATAAAATCAGTTTTGACCTTTACTATAAAAATTTTAGTGACTTGTTGGTTATTAATTCTGTCAATGCATTGGTTGTTGCCATGGTGAGTTAAAAACACCTGGATTCTATGATTGTGCCTGGTTTGTCCATTGCATTTCACTGTTTGGAAATTTTTGGAATCAACTCAAATATATTGTTAGAAGAAAATCAAATGGATTAATATAGGTTCACAAATTTTGGGTAATGAGATGATTTTGGAATTTTAAATAATGTGTCGATTTTTAAAAGGCTACATGTTTGGTTTTATATCTACAGGACCAAGCCCCTCATACTTTCACTTTTCGTTAATTATTCCCTCATTCCCAACTCCATTTATCATTTTAAGAGATCATTTATTTTTCCCCCCTGTGATATATAAAGATTGGAAGTTTCCTTTGTCAGATTGATATTAATGTTAAAAGGAGAGAGTATTTTGTGGATAGTATAACGATCATAATTATGTTACAGAATGTCAAAATTGATAAGTTAAGTTTTGTTCAGGGCCAAATCCCTCATATTTTCATTTTCGATGAGTCATTCCTAACTCCCAGTTCCACATCAATTTTAATTCATATCTCTTCCCCATGATGCATACTTGATGATAGAGATCGACAGAGATGGGTATCTGATGAGGCATAGATGAATACATTGTGGGAGGATAACCAGGATTCACAGATATTTAACGCAATTTATTTATGAACATGTACCATTATATTTCCCTAACATTATTACATTTTTCGCACATCACAAACCCTACCATATTCCCAAATTCATTTGCATTTCCATGTTCTTAAATAATAATTGTTCTATGAAATGAACAAGAGTTAAAGGGAAAATTTGATATTTTGGTTGTTTCTAATATGTCCATGGTTGCTTACATGTTTGTTTTCCATTAAACGGAGTTATTCTAAACTATATTATGCAAATGGTGTTTGATGAATATTAGCTATGGTATATATGCTCTAACTTTACTTGTATTTATAAATGAGTTTCTTCAGCAGCGGAAACAGAGAAAGAGGGAGAAGACCTAATGAATTTTGGGGAAATAAAAGGGTTTGCTTCTCCATACATTTTAATGTTTGTTGTGAGGAGTTTAATCAACACCTCCAAACTGGTTTCTTGAACTTGGCAAGACAAGGGGCCTTCCAACCCCACCCTCCACTTGAAATACCACCACTTCAAGCCCATCCAAATATTTTTGGAACCCCTATACATCCACATGTTTCATTACCTCCTAAGATTCCATCCAATGATGGTTGGAATGATAATGTGAAACCTCTTCATCATTGAGCTCAAGGATGGTATAATGTTCCCATTTTTGGATTCCCCTGCCTTGTAGTCAAAGGAGATTTTCTGAGTTTATGTCAGCCAGACCAGAGGAGTAAAATGAGGATAACAATGAGCATGGGAAATTTGGTGGAGTTCTATAGGGCCCAAGCCATCCATTCACCATATTTCATCATCAACATCATTTCCGCACAATTCTCTCTTGGTTTCGTGGCATTTCGACGATTTTCGTAATTTTGGGTTATTAATAAGAATATATTATTTAATCACATGTAAGGTATTATTTGGAGCTCATTTCTTGGAAAAATACCTTAGTGTGATAGCTCGTTGGAACTGGGGTGAAAATATCTACATGATATGATGATGAAAAGAGACTTTTAATGGTCGGAGAAATCATAAAGGCGAATTAATCACCTTTTGGAGTAAAAACATTCATTAAATTAATAAAGTGATTTCATGAAAAATATTAAAGATGAATTAAAATTCAATTGAATGGGAAAAGGTGAAAGGGGGTATAAAAGAGAGATAGGGGCTTATATTCTCTCATTATGGCATTGATCATTTTCACTTGTATCTTTGAGTTATGGTAGCTTGAACGTTTTGAGGATTTTGTGTGAATAAATCCTAGAGATCAACAAGGAGGTGAAATATTCCTCTATTCCTAATCAAAGATCGGTCAAGGTGGTGAAAGATTCCACCCTCACCATTCTATTTCAATTTCAGATCAGATTCAGAAGCAAATTGTGGAAGCAAAGCGCAAGTTTGGGGTTTTTCTGTAGAACTTGGGTGCATTGTCCATGAGAGAAGAGTTTGTGGGGGCTTGTGAACCTTGGATATGGATGAGATCTTACTTCATAAGTGTTAGCTATCACCAGGGTGCCTTTTCTCATCATTTTCTTGAAGGTTTCCATGCCATATTCATTTATTCTCCTAGTTGTGCAAAATTCCTGGAGGGCGCATTTTCCCTTGGAGATATTGAGTGGGAGATTTCAGATCTATTACTAAAGACAAAGGATCTTTTATCATGTGTTCATATTCTTCAGATCTATAGGATTGCAGTCATTATTGTGAAGTTTGGATGTCAAAATATTAGATCCAAGTTTCTAGGGTGTGCACTAGCCAGAGAGGGCATAACTCTACTTAGTTATTCATCGGATTGAAGGAAGGAAATACTCCTAGTCCATCAGATCTCTTGTATGTAGCTATTTGAGGCTCAGTGAAGCCTATATATCTCTTTGTTGTTGAAGCTTGAGTTATTCTCAACTACTTTACATTATTCTTCCATCTTTATTCCATATATGTCCATCTCTTGTATTGAGGTCAGCTATATATTTTAAAAAATGCAAATATGAGGTATTTGTGGTTGTTTCTTGTGTTACTTCTGTTGAAATTGTTGTGTATCTATTATTTGTTATATTTATATCATTTATGTGCTACAAAACTATCCTAGCGCAACTAAGAAGGCAAAAACAATAAGTGTTTGTCAAAATATCCCAAAGAGAAAAACAATAAACCACTAAGTTCTTGGTAGTTCTACTTGGGGATATTACAGTGGTATCAAAGCAGAGATTCCTCCCAACCTGAGGGGTCTTCAATAAGAAGAAAAAATTTTGAGCAGTGGTGTTGTTTCAGTGGTCTAGGAGGATGGACACCCCAGAAAATCTCAGGGTAAAACTTTTGCAAGAATTGCAAAGAATATCATATCAAAATAAGAAGGAAATTGCAGCATTAATAGAGGGGATGTCAGAACAACATAAGAATAAATTTGTAGCGAACAATAATTTGGAGAAAACACTTGTTGAAATTCAGGAGCACAAGTCTCAAAATTGGCAAAATTATCAGAAGAAATCGGAATGTAGAGCCAAGATTGTCATGGAAATGGAAATGTCATTGCGTGTTAGATGATTGACAGGGCCATAGATTGACTCTAGGAATGAGAATACATCAATCCACGATGAGGATGTGTGTGATGAGGATGATGGGATAGCATCATTGGACACATCACTGGAGGGTCATGCCATGAGCACATGTGGTAGAGAGGATGATGTCACTTCAGATCATGAGGAGGAGGTAGCATATTTTCCTTGTGATGATGTTCAGGCTGATTTGGGTGCAGATGTGTATGATGAGGATGACATGATAGTAGAATTGGACACACCATTAAAGGGTAGTGACATCAAAAAATGTGGTATACAGGAGGATAACACTTCAGATCATGAGGAGGAGGTAGCATCTTGGCCTTGTGATGGGATTCAAGATGATTAGGGTGTAGATACACCTGAGGGCGATGGAGTATTGACACAGGATGACTTATATTTGGAGCAGGGACTCACCTTACAGGGTGTGCATATGGGTGATGATCAGAGTAGTGCAGCGGATGTTAGTGAGTATGATGACGAGGATTCCACATTTGTTCTTAGGATCAGTATTGGTCAGTCGATATGTCAGCACAATAGAGATGTTGGCTCGTATGAGTCACATTATTTTGCAGTGCAGTTGAAGTTCAATGAGGATATGATCGCGATAGCCATGAGACATCTTGATGACACACATGCATTGGTAGCAGACTGTTATTGAAGAGGTTCAAGGGCACACAATAGTTTGGGAGGAGATCCACCCCTTGCGGATTTTCAGACACTTAGAGAGGAAGTGGTAGTAATAAAGTAGAACTACCTACACCTACTTTTTGATAGAGATAATCTTCTCATGCTTGGTGAGATGTACCAGGATGTGCTTAAAACAAAGGAGGAGAAATTTGAAAAAAAATCCTGAGAGCTTGAGATTACCCAGGATTCCTTGAAGAGCACGCAAAGGGCCCTTCAAGAATCAGGGATACAGGTTGAGCAGCTTTGTGTAGATTTGAGTGGGGTACATCCCTCATTTTCCACATCAAACAACCAGTCATGTATGACATCCATATCATGGCATGATGTGAGTGGAATTTATTATTTTATGGAGGAGCCTCATGTGATAGTTGGACATGACGAGCATGCATGTTCTCAGGTGTTTGCAGATAGGTATGACCAAGAGCTTTTAGATTTTTTTTATTATGGGGATCAAGAGTCGCTTCTTTTAGAGAGCCCATTGAAGGCTCAAGTCATGATCATTGATGGGACAGTTGAGCATATACTTTCTGGACTAGCCAACAGGGAAGTATATGCATCTAGAGATTGTGGGGATAGGTATATTACAAATGAGGAAATGCCCATTTGGGATCCAGGTTCAACTGACACTAGTACAAATTTTGACACAATGACACATACATGATACAGAATCATATGTAGTGGTATACAATGGTATGCAGTGGTGTGCAATGGCATGTCATGTTATGCAAAGGGGTACATTGATACACAATGGGAGACAGTGGAGTTCAGGGGAGATTCATACTCTCACTTGATGGAGCATGGATGGTCCATAGGAGGAAGATCCACTCTTTTGCAGTGGTATGGGGGATCTGGGGGCCGTACTCTCAGTAGCAGTATTAATTTTGATGATGGAGGGAGTATGGTTGACAATCTATCTGGGGAGATGTCTTTGGAGGCATGCCATGGTATGGGAGTAGAGTGTAATCTGGGAGACTATTCAGATAGTTCATCAGTGCATGGGGATGAATTCCATGTAGTGGTACACTCCTCAGACACTAATCTCTGATTGGAATATCACCCGAGCAGGATCAGTGAGAAGGATAGACACGGGGCTATTCTTAGGTGTCCTTATGAGTTTTTGGTCATACCCTTGGGATTGACCAATGCACCTACCACTTACCATATTTTCTTAAAGTTGCAGAGATTTATGTTTATATTCTTTGATTCTCTTAGTATATACAACAGACATGGGAGGATCCTTTGAGACAATTGGGTGAGACAGGGGGCATTATAGGCACGACAGGGAGTTTTTGTTTAGGGAATGTGGTCAGTGCACAAGATGACAGGGACAAATTGAGGGATGACATGATATGTTATAGAGGTGACACATATTTTGTTGATACTGAGAGGGGGGTGAATTAGTATCAAGTAAAATTTAAAACCTTTTTCAACTTATACTTAAACCATTCAACTATATCCAATGAGCAAAGAACAATAGTATAAGAGTTACACCAATACACCATGCACAATATATGAGAAATAATCAATAGTTATTGTTCAAGGGAAGTAATGACTTCCAAAGGTAGCTACAGCTTCCAAATGCAAAGGGAGGGATAAACCTCCAAAAGGAAGATACAATCCTCCAATATCAAGAGAGAGTTTAAATCTCCATCCTTGCTCCTTCCTTCCACCCAAGAATATAAGAGAGATAATAAAACTTTACATTAAATCATTACCATCAACCAATCATCACATAGAACCTGATAATGCTTCCTGAGACTTCTTCAATTTCTGCAATTCTTCAATTTTTCGAGTACTATGATCCTATAGATAATATTACTCAATGTATTCTCTGAAAATCCTTCAATTTTCACTCCTTGAATCCTCCCCAAAAAGAGGTTATAGAAAGAATGGTAGACTTTATTCAATTTTGGTCTATTCAGGAGAGTGAACTTGCACAAAATGCCCCGCGCTCAATAATTAGCATCTGATTCTTAAACTTGCATACAAGAAACTACAATTTGTACTCTTTCCAATGAAATTTGTCCCACTTCATTTGGATTCTCGATGAAGAATTTATGACTATTTTACCTAGAACACCTATTTATTGACTAGCTTCAGGACTAGTCACAAACCCTATCTTCCACAGAGTGTATCTCCATAAATATAGTGAACCAAGAGCTGAAATTTTTACCAGAGGTACCTTGATATGTATTCTCAATACCATAGCGATTTCACCATCTGAATCGTTCTAGAAAAAAAATTTATAACGAAAATGGTAAGATGACCTGAAAATAACATACCTTAGAACACCTCACCAAAAGACTTCATCCTCCCTTGAAATCCGACCGTCTTTTCTTCTTATTACCTCTGAAATTTGAATTGTATCAAATGAATGTATAATGATGTTTATTTATAACATTTATGTCACTTCCTTTTAACATTAGGGCCGACCTGACACTTTCTTATTTTGTAATTCTTTTCTTTAATTATCTTCAGGGCCTACATGTACTTCAATTCACTTTGTCATCTTCAAAAATTCATTTATCTTCAACCATGAGGATCCACGTGACGTGTCACATACCACCGAAAACAACATGATGTATACTATCCATCCATGGGTGTTGTATCTGCATGTGCAT